>APFE031652451.1:0-16228 GCA_000404065.3 Pinus taeda
TAGCCCAAAGATTGGTTAGTGGTTACCCCAGCCGTATTCTCTTAGGAGTCAAAGAGAACAACCTGGGTGTTAACAGAATCCAAAAAGAAATAGAGAGGAGGCCATTCCTTCTAGCATACCTGTTGCACATACTTATGTTAAAAGGCAAAGCTTGAATCCATTTTTAGAACAGGAGTTCATAGAAGAAACAACTGGAACTACAGGTATAGAAAGAGCAAAAAGGAGGCAGACCACTCCCTCTAGAGGTACACAAGAACTTTTCGCTTCATAGGCTCAAATGCTGAAGAAACCACAGAGCGTGAAAGTATCCTCCTTCAGGGATCCAACAGGTCAGAACCAAGACATCAAAGAGAAATATAAAGAAATAAAGGCTAGAAATGAAAGCTTGAAGGCCCAAAGTTATGCACAATACCTTAAACTAGCTCCTACTAATCAAACAAGGTTAATGTCAACCTTTGATGTAAAGAAGGTACAATACAAATGACTTTCATGAAGCCTACAACATAGCAGCCCAGGTCTATATTAGATTATTTGAAGACAAATTTTGAGGTGTTAGCGAAGGATATTCATCCTATTGACCAAATAGAATTACACAAATAGACTGGGGAAATGATCTATTTTACATTGACCAGCAAGGCCATTACTACACACCAACTCCAAAATTCGTTGAATAATATATCAGCGCAATGCCAATTAGAGAAGGCCTCTTCACAAGCCAAGGATACCAGGAAAAAGTCATTGGAGGACTTAATAATAGAGATGGGACATGATCCCAAGGATGTAAAGGCTGTAGAAATGCTAATTAAAAAGAAAAATGATGATATAGTTGCATTTAAAAAACAACTTAAACTTCCTCCTCTACATCATCCACAAACAGCTGAAGTATTGGAAACTCGAAAGGAGGAAGAGCTTATAGACTTAGTACTCAGGCTGAATGATCAACTAAAAGAGATAGAGAAAGAGATGGATAATTTGATTCAGTGTAGACAAAGTGAGTTGGCCACCACCCCTCAGATTATTATTCCTATAGTCTCTACAGTAGTACTCTCCACATTGGATGCATCCTTAGCACCAACAGTTCCACCAACTATAGCTATGCCAATTACAGGTGCATCTTCAAGCACAGGGACATCCATAGAAAAGATAGCTAAATTGGTAAAAAATCCATGGAGGAAATGACCATCCAAGCTACTGAGCTTAAGAAGCATAGAGAAAAGGTGTCAAGTTTGGATACTGATTGCAAACTTGCACAGACACAATAGAAGGAAGAAGTTCAGAAGAATCAAAGAATGGGAGAAAGGATAAAAGTCCTTGAAAAGGACTTGACATTACAAAAGCCACTAGGAGATATGAAGGAAATGCTTTGGGCCAACATCATCGACTCTGTCAAGATGTTTATCCATCTATTCAAATAATTTTTGAGCAAACTGAATTGGTGAAAGTTGCCACTGAAGAAATTCATAAAACAAGAGAAGAGTCGGGAGACAAACCCGAAGAGGCCAACCAATTGATAGAAATTTTGAACAGTAAAAATAGGTATCAGTTAGATGAACTAGGCATGGAAGACAAAACAGGGACCATCATCGAAATCAAGAAGATTCTCACCAAAAGGAACCTTATGCTCAATTTGGAGAAAAGATGCCAAAGCATCCAAGTTGATATTGATATATTTATGAAAATGTATGGTATTTTAAGGGAAAAAGGACTCCCTAGTACTATGGTAATCCATGACAAGCTAATGACTCAGGAGGATTACATTGAAAGACTAAACAAGATGGCCAATAGCCAAGCTAGTACTTCAGGGGTAAAAGCTTTTCCCACTGGAAAGGTATTATATGATAGTTTGGAAAACTTGTTTTTTATAGAGCATGAGATAAAGCACATGTTCTCCACCAAGCAAAACTTTTTGAAGTATACCGAGGCTGATGAGAAATATAGAAAAATGTTGAGGATGAAATTACGCAAAGGTGAATGGTGGAAGAAATTAACAGATTTAATATGAGGTTACTACAGTAAATCTATATGGCACTTAGGTAAATCATATAAAACAGAGTCAAAGTGTAGCAGGTAAAGATTATCAGTAGATTGAAGATAGAAAGTGATCCCAACACATAGCTATAAAGCAACTGAAAGAGCCAAATCTGAATTACAATAGCCAACACAATCACAATAAAAGGGACAGCAAGAAGATAGTTCTCCATCTATCTTTATCTTCATGCTGAAGATATTTTCAGTTTCCTAGAATAATTCTCATATTTTTATGAGATATTTTGTAACATTTTTTGTATAAATACTCCATAATTTGAAGTAATTTGGGTGGATTAAAATACATTTATGTAGACATTTTATATCAAGCTAAGGAGCTATTGTATTCAAGACTGGACTGGTTTTGATGGGTCATGAAATAAAGCTAAATCCATTTCACTGGATTCTTGTGCACAGTTGGAATCAAATAAGTATTATCTCTTCATGTTTAATTATTGTTTTTTTTTCGTGTTATAAATATTCACATGTTTTCTCTATGAAATTTGAATAGTAAACAAGGAATGATATCTCAGAATTATCTATAATGCTCTCTGTTTTGACTATTTACTTTCTCATTGTTTTCTACTAAACTATCTTAGTATGGGAATTCTTAATTGATCCCTTACTTCCCTCATTTCCCCCCTTAGGTCCATAGTAAAGAATTATTAGTTGCCCTTTGCTACTGATCTCCTTCTCTTCTTCGTCTTGATCCCGGATTAAGGATTCTTCATTGCCCTTTTACCCTGGTTAGGACTACCTCATCCATTTGAACTTGTAAATTTGCTTTTTAGCCTGCCCTGTGAACTCCTCCTTTAGTAATTGATCAGATCCAGTTAAGCCACTCTTTGATTGACTCCATAGCCCAATGGCTTGAACACTTGTTCTTCCCATCTGTTTTCTTAATTCCACCACCCAATCAAAACCAAAACATCATGAACACTAAGAACTAGCCTGAAATCCTACTCAAAACAAAGTTAAACTATAAAGAGAGAGCCCTCTCTAGACTTAGGTTAGCTAGAACCCGAGTCTAAAATATTAGGTTTGTGGTTACCTCAGACTATTCCTTATTTGATAACTTCTAGGGAAGACATCTGAGTGATAACATAGTTACACTACTTCGATGTGTTAAACCAGCATGTATACGCACTTTTACCAAAGCTAAACAGTGTACATGTCTGCAAATACTAACTTAAAACTTCACAGACATTCCAGACTTCAATCATACCCAGATCATAACATTTATAGAATAAAACATGCGTCAATATTCAGATCTAAACTGTCCATGATCAAACGACATAATGATAATTCATTTAAGGCTTTATGATACCGATCCATCAACCATTATCAACCACATATGTGGATCCTCAGATCAGATCAATAAAAGCATCAAAAGCTCATAACATGTATATATGATCTAACAGTTGAGAAGATATTCAATACTTGCACCCTCTGGCCTAATGATCTTCTCCTCCTTATACAGTTTTAGGCCTTTCTCAATACCTTGGACCAAAACCACTTAGGACCAATACCTTGGACCAAATACCTAGGGTCAATACCTCAGACCAAATGCCATGGATCAATACCTTGGACCAAAATATCTTGGACTAAATATCTTAGACCAAAACCTTGATTTTCCAACATGTATGCACCTTTCCTCCTGTGAAAGTGTGTGTATACATATATGCTCCTTTTGTTCTATTAATCCACGTGTATACACTCTTTTTCTACAATGAACCTGCATATACAACTTAACACACCTGAAAATGCCCTTTTTATTAAACTTCTTGATTCTGATCTGTAGTCCTTTGTTCCTTCATCCTATTTTTTTGTATCATTACTTTGTTCCCTCTGAATAGACCTGTTATAATGTGATTTTCCTTCTGAACTGATTCCTTTGAACTACCTTGTATTTTTTCATATCTGTAAACACAACTATCATGCATTCTGTCACATCTGATATCTCTCCTATAGATTCATCTAGATACATAGATTCATCTAGCTACCATATACAAGTGAGTTGTTCTGCTATAAGTAGGTTGCCATCAAGTACAACACATGCATCATAATGCCAAAAATCTTCCCCTTTGGACTTGATGGCAACCATGTTGGTGTTGATTACTACAAGCTGTAGAAACTGTTAGAGATAACAAGCAACAATAAAATACTCTCCCCCTTTGACATCAAGGGCAAAGGGCGGACCAAGACATTTTCTCCTTTTGATATCAAGGGCAAAGGGCTGAGCAAAATGAAGACTTTAATATTTGAATAGATAAATATAAAAATTGATCATGTTCCCCCTAGGAACATGTTGAATTATCTGATTGAATTCACCCTTTGTTTATGATGAGATGCACTATATCATCCATGCTCCCCCTAAGCACATGTAGAGTCTGCAAATATTTTCCAAAAGAATAACATGACTCTATAACTCAACTAAGTGATTTTGGCCTTCCTATCACCAATGACTAATACATACATCAATCTCCCAACCAAGTGGGGATATACCGAATTTGACTCATCCTCCCAACCAAGTGGGGATATACCAATTCATACATGACTAAAATATAGAAATTGTTACAGCATCCTTCCCATGCATAGTGGGGGTACAAATTACATCATATGATCAAAAAGGACTCATCAGAAGACTATAACATACAGAGACAAATTATTACATCATGGGCCTTTATATGACCTTTACATCGAATGATATACATGACATTTATTACAGGGACAAAATATCTAAACAAGACCATGACAGTCATTAGCAACTATCATACACCGTGTATGATCTGCACCATAAGCATCTTGTTACACTAAAATTTGTCGCCATGACTATTTGCAGTTAGTATGACTCCATCAATAGTCATACTATCCTCCTTAGCAAGCCTCATACCTCTGCTCTCCATGTCAAACTTCAAGAAAGAGAGAAAGTCATTAAAAACATATTTATCTCTGGGTACGCAGATTCTCTCATCCTTACCTGCATGTACGCATCCCAAGTTCACAATACCTGCATCCTTGCACGCTTTGTATGTAAAGGGGTGGGTGCGTACTCCTGTAAAGGTCAAAAGGCACGAGTTTCATCTTAAAAAAGTTACTTGTGGTCATTTCTAGAGCATTCTAGAAGTTTGTTTGACGTGTATTGAGCGCCTCTAGATGGTTCATGCATCCCTATGAAAGAGGAACTTATCCCATCAAGAGAGGAGCTACCCCATCCAAAAGAGAGGCTTATCCCATTGATGTTGGACCTGATTAACTTCCTCTAGAACATTATAAAAACAGGCATTGGGCCAGAGGAGGGGAGGTTGAAAGCTGAACATTCCAAAGGGTAGATGCTGCTGGAATTAGGACTTCCTTGTAGAAGCTTGTGAGGAGAGATTACCGTCCTTTCTTGTTTCATTTGGAAGTGGGTGAGCTTATCAAAGTAAAGGAAAACTCTTGCTGGACCCTGGGAGGAACTTGCACAACACCAAGGCTCAGGTTGTAATGGTTTCTTTGTTTCCTATTAATACAAATAAGTCCATTCTTCTCAACAATTTGTTATTAATGAGTTGTTTCATATACTCCTTGGTCTGTATGTTGAATATGTTTTATTTTATGAGATATTCAGGTGCTATGTAATCGTTTGATTATTAGTGAATGCAGGTTTCGAAGTGAAGGAGGAGCTCATCCGGATCAACGAGGCTGGACTACTACAACAACGTTGGACTACAAGTAGGATCTAAAACACTTGATTTCTTGTATGGTAAATGCATGTTTAGAGAAGGATTGCTCTTAATTGTCTTGTTTGTCACTAGAAAGTCTTAGGCTTCTAGGGAGGTTGGTTTTGCCTGCAAGATTAACTCTTTCCGCATGACAGATAGATTTTGCACTTCTACAACTCTTGTTGTAACAACAAAATCTCAAGCAATGTAATGGACTGCTGGAGACTAGAGCTAGAGAAATGGATTCAATAAATTAGTATTTTGACGATTGTTGTTTCAAATACTAGTTTCATTTTATGATGGCAAGAATGTGTCATTTTATTCATATTTGTTCACTTTTGTCGGTATGAGTAATTTGTCTCAATCATATGTTATTATTTATCTCTATTCTTATTGGTTGAATTTCAATTTTTTAGTAACTATTTACTTAGAAAGCTATCTTTTAATACTATTTTAACAAATAGTAATATGTTGTGAACTTATTCCTCATATTATTATTTAATTATTCAAATTACTGATTAAACAATCAATATCATTTCTTTGAACTTCTTCCTAATTTTTTTTGGTTGCTTATTTCAATCAAGAGGTCTCTTAATAGAAAGTGACTTGGTATTCATAATGTTAGTTAAATGAACTACTTCGTTAACTTCATACTCATTATAGGCCAAAAACATTTAAATCCATGTCATTTAAATATCTTGCTCTTAGTTGGGTTATATCTATATCTACTTAATTGAGATAGGATTAGGATTTAGATAATTTTGCTTGCATTATATAATAAGTTTGCATTTAGATTTAATTATACATTCTTATAAGTCCTCTTCACAAAGAGACAACATTTAGTTGTGGCTTGGCTGAGCCCCAGATCAACTTAAGGATCACTTTCTTTCTTGATCAACAAGAGGGTTGATCTGATGTCTCTTCTCCATTAGTGGATGAAAGTCATATTGTAATCCATTTTGGAGATTGAGAGAAGGTAATTTGACCTAGTTGAACCTGTTGAAACCACTATTCCAAATGCAAAAGGAATTGCTTTAAGGTACAGTCTAGGTGGTCATCCCCCATGTTGTTGCAGCGAGTTTCAAGGCTTCAACATTCTGGTGCCAAAAAGAAGGCCTCAAACTTGTTGTCTATTGGAGTCATTGTATTCTCACATTTTATATATCACAATAGATCCTCTTAAACTTCCAATTTTGAGTGTATACATGGACGTGCATCTTCTAATACTTCACCAGAAATGGTAAGACTCTTGTCTCTAGTAAAGTTTAATGGTAAGAGAAATTCTTATGCTTTTAATCATGCCTTTCAATATAATAATTTTTTTCAAATTTTACTCCTCAAGGAATTGATGATAGTATTTTATATAGGATTTTTGCTGTTACATTCTTGGCAAAATCGAGAAGCTAGCGTCAATCACTTCCATTTTCCTCAATTCATAGATGGGATCAATTTGTTACAATGTTCCTTTGCAAATTTGATTGCTATAACTACGAACAGGTATGTGATGATTTTGAAGATTTATAAAGATTCAAAAATGAATATATGATTGACTATACCATCAGGTTTCATTAAAATTGTTTTAAATTTAAAATTGAAGAAAAACCTACGGAAGAAGAATTATTAGATTTGTATGAACATATTTTCTCTCTTCCTCACATTTCATAATCCATGTGAAATTATTTAAAGCTTTGCTAAAACTCGTTCGAATTACATTAACACAATTGAGAATTCCAATATGAAGATGCAAACAAATGATGATGAAGTGGCCTCTATTGTGTACGATCAATTTCTTCATTTAGTGCACACTTCTTACAGTATTGATAGTTCTCAAGATATAACTACACATGTCAGTGAATCTCAATCACAAAGCTTGGAAAATTTTACTATTCAAATGCAAGAAGATATAAGAAATAATCTTGAAGAAGATACCACTTTGAAATATGAAAATCAATATGCATTAAATTTAGAAAATCAGAACATAAATCAGCAAGTACAAGCATCAATCGAAGTTTCCAATAATACGCAAAGTGATGTACAAATTTCTAAATTCTTTATGATGAGAAAATGCCAAATTCAGAACAACAAAACAAAAATCTTCAAGAAAGCACAAATACACAAATGAATGATCTCAAATCTTAAATTTAGAATAAGAAGAATGGATAAGAGTTCCTAAATAGAGACATTTTTAAATCTTTTGCTTCTGATTCTCATTTTTCCCTTTATACTAATATTCTTGCTGATTGCAATTTATGCCCTGTTAACATGAATGATATTTTAGAAAACATAGAGGTTGATCTTAATGAATTTCCAATTAATTTTTATCAATATAGAGAATTAATTATTGATCCTTATTCTCTCATTAATAAACATGTGTTTTATATTCCTTCTTGTTTTGCTACATAGGATGAGATCGAAGGGAATTTTAATGGATGTCATAAGGTCATTTATGATATTTATTTTGGTATTGAAGATACTGATTTGTCTCATTCTCAATTGAATCCTCGTGATCAAAGTCAGATTACATGTGAGATTGAAGAACACTCTAATTTAGAAATTATTTTAAATAGTTCTCATTTTCAGAAAATTAATAGTACTCATGATCTCAACATTCAAGAAAACAACCTAATCTATGATTTATATGGTGATCGAGTTCTCATTCCTATTCATAGTCGCGATTCTCTTTCTAATTCACAAGTTGGTATTAGCAATAATTCAATTTCTATTATCCTAACCAAGTCTCATGAGAAGGAAATTGTTTTAAGTTAGTCTCAATTGTGTTTTAACAATAATTGTAACACTAGGGTAAATTATGATTTCGTTTTATTAATTTTCCTTCACTTATTTTGTTTAAATTCTGATTTGTTTTTGGTTTTTAATTTTCAATTTTTAGATACTTTGTGCTAATATATTGAACAACTAAGTAAGTAACACTCAATTGATGTGTTTCTTGCATGGGAAAATACAGTTTCACGTTCTAATAGTGAACATCAAGAGCTATTTCTCTTCCAATTTCAATTGATGTTCATTTCTTATCTATTACTTCCACCTTCTTAAATCCAATGTCAACAAGAGAATGCATTTTCAAAATATGACCAACAATTTGATTTGATTAATAATCTTCCATAGTATTTAATAGATTTCCATCCATATTTCATAGACCCCTTTGAGAAATATTTGGAAATTTTTCCTTCATGGAAGATTGTTAATAGTTTAACACTTGCACATAAAACTAACAAAATTATGTAGGAAAGTGTATCTAAAATCTCATTCTCACAATCTGGCATGTCATCCCCTTTTTGAATCCCTTCCAATTATAAATAGAATTTCATTAAGGTTTCTATGATCTAATTGAAATTCAATTGGCAAGGGAATTTCAAGAGAAGGTAATTATAAATAAATTGCTAACAATAACTATACATTTTGAATTCAGCCTTATTTTCTTTAGTTTAATTTTATTTATATTTTTGTTATTAATAATTGATTTGTACATACATGAAAGAATTAAAATTCTTACATGATTACATTGGAAATATGACTATACCTAGTCATGTTTCCTTCATTATGTTAGAATTAGGAATAGATTAGATTTAGATTAGATTTCTTTTTTGTTAGCAGCTATTTCATTATTTCAGATTTCAATAAAGAAAGTAATGAATTTGACTTCTTATGGGCATTCCCTTTCATTTTCAGAAAAACAACTTAGAATATTTTAGAAGCTTTTAGATCATTCACATTTATTAAAAGCACTTGATTGTCTCGTTTTGGAAAAAAATTATCACGACAATCATACATGAAGAAATTCCAAGAATTTGCTATAGCTTCAGATTCCTTGGTTCATGAGTGTCTGGAAAAGAGCCCAGTTTCACCACTCTTGTCTTTCGACGTAAATTGGAGGTGGATGTAATATGAAAGTTTGTTACTTTGCATTTTATATTAAATAAGTAGATGACCTTGAACATATGGGAATTTTGAAAAATACATGGGAGCAATTGAAGATTCATAAGGTAAATTTGTAGTAAATTTTCTTCGAGGTATGCATTTTATAAGGTTCATCTTCATATACTGTATGATTTTATTTTTCATAATTTATTGCCTATTTATGTTCTCTATATTTTTGCAGGTCTTCATTTCTTTGATTTTGGAGACTTTAAAGAAGCAGGAAACTATTTCAAATCTGTAGCATGCACAGGGAAGTATTAGTTGTTTTGTCATAATTTGAGGATTCATTAATTTTCATTATATATTTCATTAAAATTCTTTTTATACTTTTAAATAAATTATCGAGAAATTCATGTTGGATCATTATAATATCACAACTCTCCTCATGAGAAAGTCGCAATAACATCTTCCTCTGATGAAATAATTTGATGGTTAATTAAATTATTGAGTGAAATTTTTATAGAAAGGAAAAATTGAGTTGGGCACTTTCATGTAAATTGGATACTTTAAAACATCCCAATCTCGATGGATTTTCATGTAGCATTATCAAACCATCCTAATCTCGGGACATTTCATATAATGAATCAATTGAATTATTTTGATTTTGATATGATCCTATAACCGATACGACATTTGAATTCATTTTTGATTGATATTGTGCTCGTTCATAAAATCACAATTTTAGTTGAAGCTCATGATTTAAAAGTTATGATGTCCTTGACTGAACTATTGGCATTATGGTACAGGTGTTTTCCTTGATGGAAACTCACTCAGAGGTATGATACAGGTGTTTTCCTTGATGACAACTCACTCAGATGGCAAATCATAGTGCAACAAGTCAAGAAGAAAGAATTAATGATCAGAGAGAGGTATATTCAGGTTAACCTTGATGAAAGTGCGTATACACGTAGGTTAGCAGCACAGAAGGCACGTATGCATATACACACATTTTCACGCAATGAAACGTGCGTACATGTTGGATAACTAAGTTTTGGTCCGTGGTATTTGGTCCGTGGTATTTGGTCCGAGGTATTGACACCAGGTATTGGGTCTGAGGTATCGTTCTATGTGGTTTTGGACCATGGTATTAAGAGAGGCCTAAACATATATAAGGAGAAGATCATTGTGCCAAGAGGTGCACGTGAGCAAGGATTGAATATCTGATGAAGTGTGAGATCTATTATGCTGGTTATGGGTTTGTGATTCTTTGCTTGATCTGAACCAAGGAAGCACCTATGTGATTGATGATGGATGATAGATCAGGATCATAAGTCTTGGAATACATTATCATTATGTGGTTTGATCATGGATATAATAGATTTGAATTACTAACAAATGTTTTATTATATGAATGCTATGATCTGGGTATGACTGATGTCTGGAATAGCTGCAAAGTTATGAGGAAATATTTGCAGATTTGTACATAGGTTGGCTTTGGTAAAAGTGTGTATGTACACTGGTTTGGTTCATCATAATAGCGTATACATTATGAGATATGATATTTAAAGTTGCAGTTGGATCTGGTTATTGTTGCAGAGTTCTGTGTTCTGCTCTGTGTTCTGGTGACTATGTTTTGTTGACAGGGTTTTAGTGATTCAGTGTTGGGTGATTCAGAAATGAATGATGCAATTGTAGTTGATGGTTGTATTACAATGGTGATTGATTTTGTGCTTCATTGTTGTTGATGGGTCGAGTATGAAAATTGGATGAAACACGACCTGTAGATTATGGTGTTGTGCTTTAGGAGTATCTAGCATGAAAATTTATGAAACGTGGTCCTTGGAGGAAAAGAGAAGATCGTAGCCTTCTGTTGGCCGACACCTATGTACTGGTAAACAAATTGGCCAGTACAAAATCTAGGGGGTTGGAGCTCCCTTCCAGAAGTAGCAGGAAAACGAGTGAAGGTTGGAGCCTTCGGTAGGCTTGCACCTACGTACTAGTAAACCGATCGGTTAGTACAAGAGCTAAGTGGGTTATATCTCCCTTCCAGGAGAAGCTAGAGAATGAGAGAATGTTGTAGCCTTCTACAGGTAGAATCTTGCATACCAGTATAAGATTGCACCAGTACATAAATATTGTAAAATAAGTTTCCTATTAAAAGAAGATAGAGACAAATTACAGCGGGTGGTTTTCACCCACATTGGGTTTCCACCTTACATTTTCGTGTTCATGTGTGCTTCTTATGTGTGATGATTTATTCTGTTTTACTGCACCTATTTATTTTTCATATGGTCAGTAATGTTTTGATGCACTCATTGAAGATCAACTAACTGAATCATAATCTTACTGGATATATGCTAGTTGTATTAAAAACAGTTGTGTATACACATGGGTATCATTAATTGAAGTAGCGTATGAATTTGATAAAGGAGATAAAAATATTATTGATTTGCTAATACTAATTCAACCCCCCTCTCAGTATTATTTCCAATAATTTGTATCAGAGCAGGTCCTTTGGTAGAAGCTTGATCTCTTGAAGGAGATCTGTAGAACAATGGGAAAGAAAGTGCGTCAAAAGAAGAAGACAACTCAAAGGAACAATGAAAGCTTTTGGTTGAGTGAAAGAAAGTATTTAGAGTATGAATCACCTCAGATTGAATATGAACAAGAAAATGAAGCATCGGATAAAATCATAGATCAAAAATATCTATTTAGAAAAAGGGAGAGTGCCCTCAAAGAAGAAATTATCAACCTAAAAGCTTAGCTGGAATGTGCCTTCAGATTTCATCAAATGCTGCAGGAGCTAAATGAAGTACAAGAAAAAGAGATTTTCAAACTAAGGCAACAAGTGGAAGAAGGAAGAAAGTCTGAAGAAATTTTGAAGAAGCAATGTCTCGAAAAGGAAGAACAACATCAGGTTGAGGTAAATATCTTGAAAGGTCAATTAGAAGAAAAAGGTAAACTATTATGATTTCAAGACAGTACTAAGATTTTGGATGATATTCTTAGTAGTCAAAGGTCTCTTGCTATCAAAAGCAGTCTTGGTTTTCATGAATCCGTTGAAGGTGAATCTAGCTCACAAGGTGAGGTAAAGAATTTTGAAATGCTCAACAAGGAGATGAGAGGACAACCCCATCAACAACCAAGGAAAGAAATTCCTCAAAGAAAATATTTTGCTCCTAACTGTGGAAGTGATAGACGATTATTTCCTCCGATGAATAATGTTGAATGTTACGTATGTCATAATCTTGGACATGTTGCAACCAGATGAAGAAGTAGAATGGTTCAATATCGTCACATGGAGTGATCATCACGTTCCAGGTACTTTAAGGGATATTGTTTTGCTTGCAATATGTTTGGTCACAAAGCCATTGACTGCTATAGGAGGAATATCAAACATGTACGACGTTATGCATGTAACAAGCTTAGACATATAGCAAAGGAATGTAGGAGAAGATTTTGGGCATCATACCAAAAGGAGAAAACATCATCATAGTTGAAGATATGGAAGAAAAAGGAAGTACGTCCAGAAAGATGTGGCATAGTATAATATACAGACATCATAGACTCAGAGGAAGCTAAAAGTGTGGAACATCAGTGCTCTAAATCTCATACGTAGGTTTCATGAAGAAAAGTCGCATATATACGCGAGTTAGACACTGCACAATCGCATATATGTTGTTCTAAAGAAAAGAAGTAGTACAGAAGTCTGATATGGTTCAGTCGCTTGTTGATGATGGCATGACATAGGTTCAGGGGAAACATATACTTGAAATAATGCATTTTTGGCTTTGGCAAAAGCACGTATGTACGCTAGTTTGGTTCATCATAGCAGCGTATACATTATGAGATATGATATTTAAAGTTGCAGTTGGATCTGGTTATTGCTGCAGAGTTCTGTTTTCTACTTTGTGTTCTAGTGACTATGTTTTATTGACAGGGTCTTAGTGATTCAGTGTTGGGTGATTCAAAATTGAATGATGCAAGTGTAGTTGATGTTTGTATTGCAGTGGTGATTGATTTTGTGCTTCATTGTTGTTGATGGGTCCAGTATGAAAATTGAATGAAACATGGCCTTCAGATTATGGTGTTGTGCTTTAGGAGTATCTAGTATGAAAATCTATGAAACATGGTCCCTGGACGAAAAGAGAAGATTATAGCCTTCTGTAGGTGGTGCCTACATACTAGTAAGCATGTTAGCTAGTACAAAAGCGAGGGGGTTGGAGCTCCCTTCCAGAAGCAGCTGGAAAACGAGCGAAGGTTGGAGCCTTTAGTAGGCTGCCGCCTACGTACTAGTAAATGGATTGGCTAGTACAAGAGCTAAGGGTGTTGTACCTCCCTTCCAAGAGAACCTGGAGAATGAGAGAAGGTTGTAGCCTTTTGCAGATAGAAGTCTGTGTACTAGTATAAGACTGCACCAATACATAAATATTGTAAAAAGAAGTTTGTTATTAAAAGAAGATATAGACGAATTGCAGCAGGTGGTTTTCCCCCACTTTGGCTTTCCAGCTTACATCATGGTGTTCATGTGTGCTTCTTATGTATGATGATTTGTTCTGTTTTACTGCACCTATTTACTGTTCATATGGTCAATAATGTTTTGATGCACTCATTGAAGATCAACAAACTGAATCATAAGTTTATTGGATATATGCTAGCTGCATAAAACACAGTTGCGTATACACACAGGTATCATTAATTGAAGTAGCGTATATGAATTTAATAAAGGAAATGAAAATATTATTGATTTGTTAATACTGATTCATCCCCCCACTCTCAGTATTATTTCCAACATCGACATGGCATTTAAATTTAGTTTTAAAAAATATCGCATCCACTCATGAAATTGCAATTTTAATTGGGACATAAATTCAAAAGTTTTGATATCCTAGATCTGATAAGAGATTTAATCCATTTCTTAAAACTATCACATCCATTTTTCATAGTGCATCGGCATATTAATGGTATTATATCTCATATTCAAAATCTTCTGATTGCCAATTTCATATAAACTTCAAAGTCGGTCCCACCAGTGAGCCACATCATCTATCACATACTCGCAATTGCAAAATAATATTGACATATCCTTTTAACAACACCTATATCTGTATTTCCAATATTGTGATCACTGTATCGTATAAGATATATTTAAGTAGCAATTGCGACATTGCAATTTCTCATTTTCATATGCTCATATCACAACCTTGCCATCGCAACACTTATATCACATATTCTCTTGACATCCTCCAATGTGATAAACTCCAATATATGCCTCTCCAAGAATGACTTTTAACTATTATATAACATTCAATCACATATCGGCAAAGGTGAATCTCACAGTTTGAAGTTATGCATGGCATAAAAACTTGTGATGTGAAAAATTCGATAAGACGTTGTGTTGTATAAAAGATTGTAAGGCACCCTTGGGAAAGCACTATGGTAATGAAATAACTGATAAAAAAAATTGAAACATGGCTAAATCCTTTTTACTTATCTTATATTTGAGTTATATATATATGACTCTATATTTAATATATGAAATTCAAATAGACATATGTATTTCATTATCTTGGATTTTATCTTAATTCTAAAATGTTTATGAAAATCATGGAGCTTATATGAGATTTATAATATTATGAGAACATTCATCATTGTGATTCATTAAAAAATATCATTTCATTGTCATCTCTGATTAATTCAGTTCACTTCAGATTCTTGGAACACAAAACATTGTTTTCTTCTAGTTTGTTGCTTGTTTTAGTTTGGATTTAATAAGTGATGATTGTGGGTCAAAAAGATTTCTGTCAATTCAACTTCTTCATCCTAAAGGAAGAAGTTATATTTTATTGCAAAAAATGATACCTTTCAGGTAATATTGAATGCAATTCTCCAATGGTAAGTTTCATGTACCCATTCTCATTAGTTAACTTTTGTTTTTAATTTCGTTTTTATTTTTTGTTGATCTTTAACTCTGTTTTTGCAAGTCTTCATCAACCTATTGCACCTCTACTAGATCAATGCTGAAGTTCATTCTCTTATGTTTCGTTTGCTTTGAGATTATTAAAAGAAGCAGTAATGAACCTCATTGAAAGAGCTAAACTCGGGAGTTTCTGAACCTTTAAATGATTTCTTAATAATTTCTTTTATTAAAAAATGATCATGATATTTTTTTCCAAGTTTTTCTTTGAAACAGGAAAGTTTACAGCAGAAAGATGTTGGCATTATGGCACAGGTTTGGCGTTATGGCACAGGTGTTGTCCTTGATGGCAACTTACTCTGGTGACAGATCACAATTCAGGCACTGAGAAAGAAGAAACAAATATATATGCAGGTTCACCTTGACGAAGCCGCATATACACACAATTTCAATGAATAAAAACAACATATACGCATGATGGTCCAAACAAAGCTGCGTATACATGCACTTTCATGCACAGAAAACCGTGCACATGTGGAGAACTTATTTTTGGTCGGTGGTATTTAGTCCTTGGTATTTGAACCTATGGTTTTGGGCCATGGTATCTTGTTGTTACACAGTAATTTGTCACCGTTTGTCACCCTCCTTGTTACCCCTCTCCTGCATCTTGAGGGACTCATTCCGGGACTTGTGAGAAGTGACA
>APFE031652455.1:1742-13753 GCA_000404065.3 Pinus taeda
ATATGACATAAAATTTATGAATCAAGCATAAAAATATTCCACACCATAAAGAAGAGAGACTGCCACCCGACCCAAAACCGGATCGGATGACGGGAAGGTTATTCCTCCCCAACACAAAAAAAATAATCATTTTATTAATTATATGGTCTGCCTGCAAGCGCACCTACGAAGGCAACACCATTGCAAATCCCTTAAATTACAATACAATTAGCGTAAAATTGCCTGCCTAAGATATAAAATTGTAAACTTGTCGAGAAATCTGTCCATATTGATCAACTCCATATTGTGATTTGAAACATTCAGACACCTGCAATCTTGTGATATACACTTACAAATTTACAGACTTTGTTATATAGCTTCTTATATAGCTTGATCAGCCGCACCTCCGGTGCAAAATCTGAAAAAGAAAAGCGGTACTAGACCCGCAGAATTAACAGACAATGAAATGAGTGTACCCCATGAGGCACCCTATACGTCGACCCCACTGATGTAAATGATTATCAAACGTTGAGCACAATAGCGGAATAAAATATAGATGTGGAGGTAGAACTAACTGTAAAAAGATTCATCTATCTGCAGAAAGATTCACCCATTGATTAATTGAGTCCATGGAAAGCTACGCGCGATTCCTCATTTGAATGACGTGGGAATTGAATGGTTAAATTGTTTGCAGATAGATATAAAATCAGAACAGGTAGATATAAAATCAGAATACTGGTGAAAAAATCTTCCACACGTGTTATCAACAGGATTTGTTCAGGATGAGATGTTGGTTCATGAATACAGCATAATTTATAAAGCTATTAATCAGAATGACTCAATGAACCTACATGAAGATAGACAAGCAATAGCCAAGTCTGTTAAAGAATTACAGTTTCAAAATCAAGATGAGATAGAAATGGTCAAGTTGAACACATAGATGAGGCTTTGGTGTCAATAATAATAATATAAATGGAATTTCCATGATCAAGACATGTACGAGGACTCGATCCACTTCTTCATCTACAGAGTATGATGACTAATACAAGAAGTACCCATTACGATAATGTCACTTAATGTTCAACAATAATGATTACCACCAATTTAAAACTTGAGTAGCCAAAAAAAAAAACATGGATATGCTACTTTGAAGCTCTCTCAGCCCAATTTCTTTGTCCACTCCAAATGATATATCGTCAACACCTCTTTGTCTGACATCAAGAAGCATCTTTATCCCAGAAAAACCAACTTCTTCAAAACCCACTATAAGAAAATCCATCAACACATTTGGACAGTGGAATTCAATAAATAGTGGAGGTGGATGGAACTGTGAAGCACATTTGTGGAACAACAGTTACAGAAGAAAAAGGCAGAAAGACAAGGATAAGCAAGTGTATCAAGGTGTATATTCAAAAGATGAGAAAGCAACAGATGGCCCCCAAAAGAGACAAAATAGATAAAGCCTAACAAGCCAAGCTCACAAAGAGATGTCATAGTGAATATTCAAAAGTTGTGACAATAAAAACAAAACAAGTAAAATCGCTAGCAAAATAAGAAAAATCACTCGAAGCAGATACCTTGCTCCATGCAAGAAGGCATTCATATCTAGTACTATCTTCAGCATCTGCAAAAACCGTTATTTCGAGAACAATCCCACCACAACAATCTTCCTTTTGTTGACAGGGTCATTTTCAACAACACTGAGTAGGCTTAGCATTTCCAAAACAACCCTTGCTGTGTGAACAATCTGACTATGGAAGTGCTATTGTACACATTATCTAGCGTCCTTGGATGCTTTAAACCTAAACCAAGAGGAAATGATACAAGAGCCAGGAGGATAACACATGAATAAGTTAGTGATTAAGAAATTAACTACAAGATATATCAAAATAAAACATGCCACTCCTATTCTCTATGCCCATATAAAGAAAGCCATTCTATGTAAAAGACTATTTGGACAATGGAATAACAGCTTTCATTGTTATTCAGCTACTATGTTGTTTCATTCCGTATCACAAATATGATGATCCCTTCCATTTCACAAATACTATGCTGTACCATTCCGTGTAACAAAGTAATGCGGCTCAAAAAATAATCAAGCATCCACTACAATTGCCCGGCATTTACCTCTTTCAATTTCTAAAAATGTCTTCAAGACAATCTGAAGGCCAAACAATAGGAAATGCAATGAACGGAGTTACAGATGGCAGAGCAAGGACAGCGGGACTGCTAGAAGGAGCGGGATCTGGGAATTTATAAAAACCGGCATGCAAAGCACCCGGCATCAGGAAAATTCAGTTAGCATTTGCAGAACGAGAGGAAACACAGGACGCTTGCGAGCCTCCCACATTCAGCATAGTCGGCCTTCTGTGAGCGGAACAATGGAAACTCGAAAGAGGGCCTGGTTAGCGGAAGCAATGGAAGCGGAGAAAACTAGAGAATAGGACTGGAAGGGAAAAGGGGTGGTGAAAGACGAGAATCCAAAGGAAATTTACGAAATTATCGATACTTCAGACGAGGATGGCAACCGCGACCAAAGTATGAATGCAGAGGAATGGGAGCAGTACGCCATGGGAGTTAGCCAGCGGAGCCGGCGGGGCAGAAGGGTTCCACAGCGTGGGCGGCGGAGGAGGAGTCGTCAAGGTGTTCGCGCGGATGCTCCGAACAGTGGTCGGGATAGCGAGGATAATCAAGCTCGGGAAGACAGGGGAGATAAGCCGGAGCAGAGTAGGCGACCAGCCAGGAGGGCCAGACAAACCTTCGAACAGAAAATTCAGCGCGCCGAGAGAGCATACGCTCAGAATACCAGTCCCAAAATCAGGAGAATCATCCAAAACATGGAAGAAGAGGCTATCCAAGCCCAATCAGATTCGGAAATGGAGGACTGGGAATTTCTGGTGCATGACCCCGGTAATACGAGAGGTAGAATGTCTCTGTTCAAGCAGTCCTTACACATTTACTGGGTGATGAAACGGCTACTTGCTAAAGCCTTGGAGCAAGTTGCTACTGAAATGGCAGAGTTAGCTCAGGGTGTCCCCAACTTGAGAAGAGAGCTCCGTATCCTGCAAATTTCCATGGAGATGCAGGGGAAACAGTTGGATGAAATCCAGCAACTGCTCAAAGACGGCCAACAGAAGAGCAGCAAAGAGACCTCACCGATCCTTGCAGATGCAGCTGAGTAACTCTAGTTCTTGTTTTCTTTTTGATGAGTCTACGGTATATAGATAAATTAGACAGATTCCTTCATTTTGTAATAGATAGCTACCATATGCATATTAGCAGAATCAGAACATGGAAGGACTGTATTGTTTATATAGCTTGGAAAAACAGAATGTGGTACTTCTTTTTTTGGTATGCTGTTAAGAACTTTAGGTGGATGCCCTACTTGATTTCCCCTGGTGGGCGGGTAGATGGCTCCACCAATGCTGCTGTAATTGTTTGACGAGATAATAGAAAACGAGAGTAACACCTTTGCCTACAAAAAAAAATCTGAAGGCCAAACAAGGAAAATAATTATAGATTAAAGAAAGAAAATTAATATTATTGAGGATGCAATTCAGTCAAAACCTCTTTAGGACACCATTCTTAAGATATCATTTCTCCGCGTCCATTAAAAATAACTAAAAATTATACTTGAAGCAAACACCTTTAATACTGCCAGTATCAAGGAATTGACTATATTAAAGATATACTTCAAAACGGTTATGATGTAGCAGAGAAGTAAAAAAAAACTCTCAAGGCACAATTCTCATCCCACAATATCTATGTTATTTCTACATATTTAAACCAATATAGCATGCCTTGGAACTACAGGCCAGAAACATCTAGATGGAACTTAAAACAAATAGTTCAACTTGTGCAATATATAGTGCATTACTATTCAATATACCCAAATTACTCTTCAAGAATTTATTTAAACATTGTGAAAGGATTCATTAACTTAAATATAGACCCAATTATCTGTGCCTATTCAAATTGCATTCATATCTAAGGGAGAATCGATTTAGAGCATAGACAGCTTGCATGATTGGTTATAAAAGACAGGAACAACTCTGTGATAGGGAAGATCTGAATTTATTTATTTGCATAGTAGTTTCTCAAGTAAATTTGTTATTTAGTGAGAGGGTAACGTTTAAGAGGATGCTATTGGCAGTGAGACCGCGGTGCTGGGCATGCTCATTACAGGAAGAAAAGCCGATTCAATTCTTTGGCATAGCAGTTTATGTACTATTGTTAAAGCACAATTCCTGAGTTCATCGTTTTCTATCTAATCCATGCATGCAAAGAAAGGCAAGGGATAGAGTTGTTGTTGCTAAACCAAGCATTTACTTAAACCAAAGTTGATGTTGCCAAGTTTATCAAATAGGAAAGCTAGTTAAATTTCTGTTGTGCAAGTACCCGTTGTCAATTCTGACTAAAGCCCAAAGACTCTGTCAACCTTCTTTCAATGTTAGACAGAGTTGTAATTTTCCTTAATTGCCATTATTAGCATCTATACTAGTTTTGCGAAGAATAATTAGGGGTTCAACGGTCAACCTCATCTTTTTTTTTTTTTTTTTAGCATGAGAATACTCTTGAAACATTCTCCTTTATTCAATAATAGCATATGAGATCTGGTGAAGGTCAATCCTGAAGGAGAGTGGGTATGCTGTTTTCGAGTTATATCAGCAAGGAAGGTAAACAACACAAATAAGAAGCCAAAGGTCACACTTCAACTGACAAAATAACTATTATTATCAATTATCAGTCATCACAGAAAACATGACCTTAAACTTTCTTTGGATCATTTATTAGCTTCTTTATATAGACCTATTTCTCGCTGACACAGTAATGATACAACTTCTTTATATAGTCCTATTTCTGATTATCAAAACATATCATTAGTTCTGCTACGAATATATTTCATATGTTAATAGATTTATTGCCACTATAAAAAATGCATTCATAGATTTGTAATTAACACATTAGCCCATAAAGATACCCTCTGATAGCCTCTGATACCATATGTAACAACCCCAAAATAGATATCTAATTAACTTGTTAACATTACATTTAAACTATGAAGAGTGCTTACCTGGGCTTACCTGTGGTAGAAGTAGGCTTACCGCAACAGGGTTTTGGGGACGACTCTACCTCCCAACCGTAGGCTCAATTGATTTTTATGCAGATTTTGCTACAACTGGTCCACCCCCGAGCCTCTCAATCAACGACTGACTTGCCAGTGCTCCTAGTCTTAGCCTTTACCATTCTCCCAGAGAATGAAAGGAGTAGACTCTTCGGAATGATAATGCAAGAATGCCTCTCATCTTCCTCACTCATCTATTAAATTAGAACAACATTGGATGGGGAACACTGCACACACTCCATTTTGTGTCTACATGCGCAACTGTTTTTAGCCTTCTTGTGTTTATTTCTTTACTTTTCTTTTGATTTCTAGCTTTCTTATTTTTTATATTTCTTCTTTTTTATTAGCTTTTACTAATTCTTTTTATTGCTTTTCTTTGTTTTATTACCTAGTTTATTCTTATTTAGAGCTTTTAGTGTAGTTATTACTATTTTTTATTATTTTTATTTATTTTCTTGGTATATTTTTAATATCATTTATGATTATTATTTTTATTATTATTTATTGTATTATTTATTGAGTTATTATTTATTATTATATTATATTATTATTATTATATTAATTATTATTATTAAGGGAGGGATATTACAAATTAAAGGGCCCAACTGCTCAATCTGAGCCCTTGGTTGAAATAAGGATAGTTTAGATAGGAGGGTAGTGAAAAGAAAAGAGGAAAATCAACGTTTGCTAGGTCAAGTGCACCCAACCAAAGGAAGAAAAAAAGTTAGGTATTTTAGGTTGGGTAGGCAGATAATTATGAGGTTGCAGTAAACAGAGTGATGTTCAGTTTAAACACTATCACCAGCATCATGGCAAAGTGGTTACAAGTTCAGTGGAGCATGACTAACTTCCCCTTTCATTTCCCCCACAAAATCTCACTAACATCCCCTAAGGATATTGAGATCTGCTCAAATAGTCCTAATCCATTTCATTTTGCAAGGTACTAAGCAAAACATTGCTTTTGCTTGGTAAACAAAAGCCACATTTCTTGTGTAAAAACCATCATCTCATTTCCCCTAAATCTCATCAAAAAATCTAAGTTTTACTCTATAAACTTAGCATTTCCCTATCGCTTGGCATATTAACACCCTAACTCTATGTATATGACTCCTAGATTAATGTTTCCTTACCCCTAATATGTATTAAAAGCAAAAAACCCCAAAAACTATATATATCCCATCCCCGCCTAATATGGCTATGGTTCAGAAAGTCCTTGGGAACCATTGGTCCATTTGGGATCAATGATAGCCTACCACGTGTCCTAGTGGGATTTGTTAGACCCCTGGTCAAACAAATAACCATACCCTACCTTACCCATGCAATAAACCCATTTAATTAACCTTTTGTTAATTAAAGTGTCGGGTCTGCTCCGCAGTTGCCAAATAAACCAAAGTCTAAACCCGCCCGAACCTTACAAAAATTAACGTTTATCATACGCGCTGCTTTGTTAAATCTCGGTCAAATCACCCTCCCGTCAGATCACCTCCGCCAGATCCAACGGTCTTTATCGATATCGGATGCGCCCCGGCGACGGGATGTTAGTACCCAATGGTTGACAATTTTCCCGTCGTATAAAGGGACACCCAACGCATTTTGGTTGCCTCGGGCCAGCTCTGACAGATACCGCCCGCGTACCAAAGGCGGTCCGATGGAAACCGCTTACCACCCTCTGTCCTTCCGCCCACGTCGCTGTCCCATCAGCGTTACATCATCACCCACCACTGTTTCTCCTATCGCCGTATCCGCCATGTCACCCTCCTGGTCAGCAACCATGTCAGCAACCACATCACCCTCCGTACTCCACTACCGGACAAACCAACGTCATGCTGAAGTCATCCCCAAAACACGCCAAAAAGGTCCGAAAGTCAAAATTTTTATATAAAACACGAGAAAGTGATTGTTTTGTTTATTTTCAAAGCCCATTGACTGCGCAACCCTGCATGCGATTTTACGACGAGTTGACCTTCGCTGCTGCACAGTTCTTCACCCAGCTCAGTCAACTCCACAGTGCACCACTTCAGCTCAACCTGCAGTCTCCACCTTACCTTAGGCACCCGAAAACCAGGTATTTACCTCTTGGTCGTCCTTCAACCCTGTTTTAAGCAATTTCTTTGGTGAAATCACCTAAAGAGTTGAAATTAAGTCAAAGAATTATTACCAGAGACCTCTACAATAAAAACAACCGCTATCCGACCATTGTTTGTAAAGTAAACCTGCAAACTCTGCCAGAGACCTCTGCAAATCGCCCGGCTAAACTTCAATTCTAGCCCACCTTCTCGCCTCTAAAATTGTGTAAAATTACCAAAAAGGAAGAATTCTTCCTCTGTTTCTTCAGAATTCTAAGCTTATTCTATAATTTCCTGAGAAACCTAATCCACTGCTGTTGCCTTTTACCCCAAAGAGTTTTTCACCTAACGGTTTGAAAGGGATCCTATCCCTACAGTTTGGTCCATTTTCCCTCACTGCAGTTTGCATAATCCACCTTTATATCATGAATGCTGCCCTGTAAAGCCACCACAAGATTAATTCAGTCCACAAGATCCTGAGAAGAGTCTTAAGCACAGTTATCCTTGTTGTTCCATAAACATACATTCAAGCCAAAGACACAATCAAGTAAAGTATGGAGGCTCCAGTGGCTCTCAACATAGCCCCTTTGAATGCACCACACATGGATTTAGAATGGTTACCTTTGGCAGACAGGGACTTCCAGATCAAGGACATGATGGGCCTCAAGTCTCACCTCAAAACTGTGTGTCAATTCAGAAACAATCACAGAAATAACATTGATATCATGAGAATATGGGAATCTAGTATGCCCATCTACTACCTCCCATCAGTCAATGTGCTGCCTGACTTCATTCATCTGTTTCATGCAAACTATGACCCCACACAAAGAGCAATCCTCACTCCAGATGGGTCTGTACTGTTCTATATTACCCCTCAATCCATAAATGAAATGTTGAATTTTGAGCCACCTCAGCCTCTGGTTCCTCTCACAATGAAACTCCTGCTTGATCAAGGTGCAAAACTCTCTGGTGCAGAAATTTCAAGAGTAGGTCAGTTGTTCATGTAGCCCCAGTGCTAGGCCAATCATCCTCCACCCTATCATCAAGTCTCATTCAATGAAACAGGCAGGCTCCTGCTAGATATGATTTCCTACATTCTAGGATGCAAAATCGGAGAGTTTGTGGATGAAAACTGTGTTTGTTCTATTGACCATGTTCACTCCAGGACAACCCCCTATTGTCATGTATGACTATGCCACTTTCATAGCAAACAAAATACATGAGAAATTCATAATGCTGGAGAGAGAAAGAGTGTTTAAATATACCTCCTACATTTACCATCTGCTGCTGTACTATCACCCTAATAGTTTCAAGATTCCTCTCAAGAAACTAGACTCAAAAGGAGAGAGAAGATCTGTTATCTTCTGGACCTCAGTTTTCCATGAAGTCCACATTTCTCCCTACACATACTGTGAGTTTGTTGATATGTTCATCTACCCAGCCACTTGCCTATTGATGATGACTCCTCCTGGTAGGCTCACCGCTGAAATGCAAAGAATCTTACATCTTTCAAGGGGCTACAACATTGGTGATTGGTACTTCTACCAAAACCACACAGTGATCATAATTTATGGTTGTGAGTTGCCACCCTATAAACTACCAAGATATGTCCCCATGAGACTTTTTGCCTTGGAATATTTCAGGCAATTCAGTAGTGCAGATTTGACTCATTTCCATGGAAAAAATAAGAAGGCACAGCTGAAAATTAGACATCAATTGGGTCATTTTGTTTTCAATAAAAGGGAAGAAGCCTGGAGTGATGCAGACAAGATGCTAAGCGAAGAGCTCATGCTGAAACAAAGCTTCATTTGGGCACCATATGACCCTGAACATTTCATAAGCTTTAGAAGAGTCAAACACAGGCTTTCAGGATATGTGCACCAGCCAATCCCTCACATTGAACAATATGCTAATCGACAAGAATGGGTAGATGGCGCATTAGATGAAGAGCTTACAGAAGAAGAAAGATTAGAAAAAGAAATGAAATAATATGAGAAAAGAATTGACCTAGATTATTTTGCACAGGTCCCCTTCACACAGCCTCAACATATTGGAGCAAGCACATCAGCTGCTACATCTTCACAACAGCCGGCTAAAGAAACCATTCCACCTACAGGGAAAGGAAAGGAAATTGAGCATACAGAACAACAGTGTACAATGGGAGAGCAGCCATCCACAAATCAGGAAAAGGGTCAAGAACAAGGCCCTTCAACCTAAATAAAGGCAGCTGAAGTCCCTGTGTTGCAAAACCCTCACAATGAAGAAAGAGATAAAAAGAGGGACAGACCTGAAGACACACCCACATGGACATCTACAGATCAGCAAGGGGAAAAGCGACAGAGGCTAAACCCCTATTTCGAGGAGGAATTTACTGAAGAGACCACATGAAATATTAGGTGTGAGGGAAATTCTGAACAGCATATCCCTCCTATTTTGGAAACATCAGCCAGCTCCTTTCAGCAGGAGCAAGAGAGACATCCAGGTGGGGAGTTTTCATCCTCCAAGCAGCAGACCCAGCAGGGCTTGGATATCAAAAGAGCGTTCACTGAAATTAAGCGAACCAATGAGGTTTCAGCTTTACAATCAATTGTTAATAATGGCTCCTACAAATCAACAAAGGCGGATGGCAGCCTATGACATGCAAGCAGGGAAGATGACTCTTAGTCACTTCAGACCCACTGTATAGCAGCCATAGTCAGCTGCAGATTATATCAGAACCAATCTGGAAGTTCTTGCCAAAGACATCCATCTAATAGACCAGATGGAGTTGCATAAACAAGCTGGAGAAATGGTATACTCCACCTTAGAAGATAAGGCTCTAATGGCCCATAGATTACAAAATTCTTTCTATAACACTTCTGCCCAACTAGAGCTGGAGAAAGCCTCCTCATTGGCCAAGGATAATAGGATAGAATCCTTGGAAGAAATCATTATAGAGTTGGGACATGATCCCAAGGATCCCAAAGGCGCTCAGGCCTTAATAAGGAAAAAGGCGGAGGACATAGCAGCTCTAAGAAGACAATTGAAGCTACCAGCTACCATACATCCTCAAACTATAGAGGTGGCACAACAAAGGGAAGAAGAGGATGTGGTCAGCTTGCTCATGAGGATGATCCAAAGACTGTTGGACACAGAAAAAGCATTGGAAAAGGCTCTACAAGGGAAACAGCCAGAGTTGGTCTCTCAACCATCCCAAACAACTCCAATTATCATAGCTCCTCCTTCAGCAGTCACTACAACAGTGCCTCCCCTAGATCCAGCTTCAGCAGCAGGTGCCTCAACTTCAACAGCAGCTACAACAAGTTCATTGCAAGAGGCCAGCTTAAGCATGGAGGAAATGATGAAAGAGATAAAGGCCTTAGAGACCCAGATGGCAGAGCTCAAGGAGACCAAGGAAAAACTAGCCAAAATTGAGGTTAGTTATGACAAATCAAAGATGACTGTTGCAGAGAAGACCAGGGAAGTAAAGGCCCTAGAGAACAAAATAAAGGCCTTGGAGAAGGACCTCACTCTCCACATAACCCTGACAAAAATAAAAACTATTTTGTGGGACAAAATCAGCCAAGCTATTGCTGATCAGTGGACAGCAATACAAACCATTTTTGATCAAATAGAGTTGATAGGATTGGCTCAGTATGAAACTCAAAAGGCCAGGGTATTATTGGCCAATAAACCTGAGCAAGCCAATCAAATGATTCACTTCTTGAACACTCATACTAGTGAACAGCTAGCATCTCTAGACATTCATAACAGGACAAAGACTATTTTAAGATTCAAGAAGGTACTATCTATGAGAAATTTTGTTCAGACAGTGGAAAGGAAATGCAGGCAGAGGTTGAAGCCTCCAGACATAAATTTTCAATGTTACAATGCAAAGGTTTGCCTAGCTTGGTTACTAGTAGTGGGAAACTGTTAAAGCAAGAACATTATGCTCATAGGCTAAATACCTATGTGCAAAATTAGATTACAGCTTCATCAAGCAGCACAGAAGAGACAATCCCTCCCACAGGGCAAAGTTTGTATGATAAACTGGAAGGTTTGTTCTTCATTGAGCATGAGGTGGCACATCTTTTTTATTTCCAGCCAAACTATTACAGGTACACTGAAGTTGATGAGACACTGATCAAAATGAGAAAGCATCAATTACCAATGGATCAGTGGTGGCAGAGCATGCTAGAGGTTTTACCAAAATAAGTTCAGCTCTCCTTTTTTGTAAAAATTATTAGCATTACAAATTAAAAGGTGATATCTGGAGAAATCAAATCAGCTGAGGAAGAAAATTCGCACCAAAAGATAAAACAAGCTCAGACACAGGTGGCAAAAGACAGCACAACAAGAAATCACATCAGGAAAGCGGTCATCAACCGACTATCAGAGTCAAAAGGTCAACTACAAGCAGGACACCTACAACAGCCAGTACAACCTATTTATTCCCTCAGTTATTGCTGCGCGGTTTTTTTCCACATTAGTTATTGCTTCTGTCAGAGTAGATGGATAAATTTATGTCCAGATATTTCCCTACGGGATATTTTGTAAACTTCTATAAATACTTGCAAAAGAGATGTATTGTTGTTGGCTAATGAATATCATTCTGGACCTGCTCTGTAAATTTTGAGAACTCTTCTGAAATAAAATTGCTGGATGCTGTGTTGGTGAATTTGCTAGTTGTGGATTCAATGGCTAAAGGTTGTGTTGCAGAATTATTGTGTTGATGCATGGATTAATAAGTTTCCCTTACTCTTGATTTACTTTATTTTTAATTTATTTATCATATCAGTACCATGTTCTAAGTTACAGGAACAAAGGATAACATAGAATTTACTGTCTGTACTCTGTGTTCA
>APFE031652455.1:16730-26793 GCA_000404065.3 Pinus taeda
AGTAGATATATTCACATTCTTTATATCTCAAGCTAATGGGTTCTTAATGAAGCCAAAAGAGAAAAAAAACTCAAATTATGAATGGATTATACACATAGAGAAGAAACAGTGGACACAAATCAAATGTTTAAGAGTTGAATTGTTAAGCCCTTATATTTTGACATAATAATAAGACACTAACAAATGAAGCACAAATTTAGAACAAGGGAGGCTCCGAAGGCAGCAAGTCCCTGCCACCAAAGTATCATATTCTTAGTGATAGTAAACAGAGCTCATTAACCCAGTTGGAAAAGACACAAGGGGTGGAGGCAAAACAACTAGCGTGTACAGTAATTGTTCTATTGGCCGTATCTGTTGCAATTTGCCGAAGTTATGTTTATTACGATAGTGCTCAAAAATAGATATCAAATGTCATCGAATAGCATCCCGTGAAATCTCTATACAAAGTATCTGAAAAGTTAAAATTGAGTAACAAAAACTGCATTTGAGTCTCCACCATCACCACCACCACCTCCTCCTCCACCACCTCCTCAACCTCCATCTCCACCTCCTCCAACTCCACCACATCCACCTACTCCACCTCCACCTACTACACCTCCTTCTCCTCCTCTTCCTCTCCCACCTCGCCCACCTCCTCTTCCTCGACCTGGACCTTCACCGCCTCCAACACCTTCACCTTTGACCCCTCCTCCTCCACCACCTCGTCTTCCTCCTCCTCCTCTTCGTCCATGGCCACCTCCTCCACGTCCACATCCTCTTCCTGCTCCTCCTTTTAATCTGCATCCCTGTACACCTCCTCCTCAATCACCTTCTCCTCCTCCACCTCCACCACTACCACCACCTCCACCTCCACCCCTTACAACTGCACCTCCACCGCCTAAGCCTCTGCCTCTAACTCCTCCTCTGAGTCCACCTCCTCCAACACCTCCACCTCTACCTTTGCCTTCCTCCTCCTCCTCCACCACCACCTCCTCCACTCCACACTGCTCCTCCACAACCACCTCCAACCCACCTGCAACCTCCTCTCCACCTCTTACCTCTACCTTGTCCTCTCCACATCCACCTCCATCTCCTCCTTCACACGGCCCACCTCCACCTCCACCTCCTTAGAAAACTTGAAAATAAAACAAAATTGGATATCATTTCATTCTCTTTATCAATATATACATGATAATATAGCAAACAATATGTATATAAAATTACAATACAAATAATTAATTATAAAACACAATTTAATTAATAAAATTTTATAGAATTTATATAAATAATATAAAAGGATATTGAAGTAAATCACAAAAAAAACAATGCTTATTCTTAACGTGCAATACTATTTAAAATCAATAGGTTAATTATATAAAATTTCCACTTCCATCTCCACGTTCTTAAAAAACTAGAAAATAAAATAAAATTGGATATTATTTCATTCTCTTTATAAATATATATATGATAATATAACAAATAATATGCATAAAAAATTACAATATAGATAACTAATTATAAAAACACAATTTAATTAATAAAATTTTATAAAATTGATATAAATAATATCCAACTATGTTGAAGTAAATCACAAAGAAAACTGAATGTTAAAATCAATAAATTAATATCTAAAATCTTAAAAAAATAAAATAAAATAAAAACAATTTGCATAGACACACAAATTATCGAATGCCCCAATTTTCGAAAATCCCCGCTCGTCATTTTCGAAAACCTCCACTTAAGTAAACTACCACGACTGAAAGCGGAGGGAGGGCATCACTGGAGCCGTTACTAATGGAGCCTGACTAATCCTTTGAGGGCTTGCGATTATGATCAAGTGGATGATTCCAGCGATATCATATCTTTTACTTCGAAAGTAAAAGATGCAAAAAGTTAATAATCCGTGTAGCTGTAAGGTCATCCTCAAAAACAGAGAAGGAGGCTTGAACCGGACGTAGAACCATGCACAAGGACTTGGGTGAAGATGCTTTTAATGTGGCCAATTATGTTCCTAGAAAAGTGATTTTTGTTGCAACCAACAGAAGATTGAAATGCTACACAGAAATGAAATCTAAATCGAAATATCATAAAATAATTATCAAAATCAACGAGGACAGGAACCTGGTTTGAAGAGATTAAACTAATTAAATAAAAAGATTAAACTAAATAAATAAAATGAAATAGAAAGAACAAAATTACATTAACAACCAATTAACAGGAAATAAACAGAGTACCTGAAACGAATTTGGAGCACGGGAAGAGAATAGCCCAAAAGTGCTTTCGTAACAGCAGCAACAAGAGCGCATTAAAAGATAACAATTCTCCCCTTGGCGGTTATTGTGCATCAAATCATAAGAAATGAATGAATTTACTTCGAGAAATACAAAGAATAACATAATCAAGAAATAGCATTGATCTAAATCATGTGGATACAGGAGAGGATCTTCTGGAATAGTCAGATTTGGATACAGGAGAGGATCTTCTGGAATAGTCAGATTTAAAAAGAGAGATAGATGGTATATCGTAATGAATAACAAAATCAAGAAATAGCGTTGAATAACAAAATCGAGAAATAGCCTTGATCTCAATCGATTGGATGTAGCGGGGATTTTCTTGAATGGTCGAAATCCATTGTGATCATCAATAGAAAGATAATTCAACAATTGCAACCAACAGAGAATCCCGTGGAACGGATGAGAGGTCCACATCCATTGTTGTCCTCTTCGGTCAACCTACAAATTTTTTCCATTAAATTCTACGCACAGTCCTTGATTTGGAACAAAGAGACAGAGCGTTTGATTGGGAAACAAGACAGAAAAACCAGACACCAAAATGGCGCTTCCAAGAAACGAACAGTCACGAGAACACCAAAATCGTAAGCTCTTCTTGTCTACAACTAACCGCCACACAAACACAAAACATTTGAGCACAATGACATATACAAAAAAAAGGTGCTGCAAACACAAAAAAGATTCGCTGCAAATACAGATGATAGATAGAACTTAGAACTATTCGTTGCAACCAGCCATATATTTATGCACAACACAAAAACCTCATCTACTAAACCGACATAAACATTCCATCCCTCGTCTATCTCAAAAAAGCTGTGATCCGTTAAAGGAGTGGACCAAAAAAAAGCCTAAGATGCTTTTCTTCAAATTCAATTCTAGCGCAAAGTAGTTGGGTTTTCTTGAAATTGCGCAAAGTAGTTGGGTTTTCTTGAAATTCAATTCTGGTGAAAAAATGCTTTTCAAGCAATTCTCTTCACATCCACATCTATCGAGGTCGGTGCAAATTTGGAATGTTCACGCTTAAATTTGAATTTAAATGGCATCTTTGATACTTAGTAAATAGTATTTTATGTAATTTTGGGGTGGTCTTTTTCTGCTCTTCTTGTTTTGGCATTCAACAATTCAAATAATATTACAATGTTACAATGTTAACGGGAGAAGCTAGAGAGCATTTTATATTTCTCTATTTTTGGCTTAAAGCATTCATTCAATTTAATTAAATATTTTCATTTAGTTTCAATATTTTTTTATTTTAATTGAAAATCACAAGTTTTTTATTTGCATTTATATTTTACTTTTTTTTCGATAATTTTATATAATCTAGTTTAGAGTAAGTTCTTTCTTATGGAGTATTTTTTATTATTAATAATTAATGTGTTAAAGTTATTACAAGTGATCCAAGAGAGCTAGTTCCATTTTTATGTATTCAATAATATATATAGCTTGTTTTTATTTAGGTTTCAATATTCAATGATATATATAGCATGTGTTTATTTAGGTTTCAATATTCAATAATATGTGTAGCATGTGTTCATTTAGGTTTCACTACTAACAAATTTATTCTTAAGTTTGATATGCATCTTTTAATTTGAAAATCTCAAATTTTTAATATCAAATTATATGTTTAGTCATTTACAAATGTGATTGGTAACTCAAAATTAAGATGAAGTCAAACTTAATTATATCACCATGTTTCTTTTAAAATAGAATAGAGATTCCAAAATTTATATCTAATTATTAGTTATTATTAGATTTATGGTAGGACCATTAAATATTCTATAATTGTTTTAGTAATATACACAAATGAAAGACTCAGATTTATGTGGAAGCTCGTTGTATTTTTTTGTTGATTTAGTGAAATTGATTAATTAACAAAATCTCTTATGAGCAAGTTTCATATGAAATGAGTTATGTTTTTTTGGGCTTCAGATACGGAAGCCATGGGTCTTTCCCATGGTATTATAACATACCCTATTTATAGACTAAGAAACTTAGTAATAAAATGGATACAAATCTTCATGGATAAAAAAATTATTCCATGCTGTCTCAAATGAATATATGTTAAACTTGTAATAATAATAATGATATAGTTAATTCCATTTTTTTTTTTTTTAGCAAAGTGAGATGTATTATGAAGCAAATGTTTTGGTGTTTGTTGTTTATTAACATTTTCTAACAATTTAATTTATATAATTGTGCTAATATGTAAATTTCTAATAAAAATGTAATTTTTTTTAATATTGATAATTTAAATACATTTTAGATATTTTAAAGCTATTTTATACTAAAGGTTTAAAAGATTTGAAAACATATTTGATAGTTAATTACTCTTGTCTTTACCTCTTTTTCTAAATCATATGGGAAGTGACAGTTTATATTATTTTGGTTATTGGATTTGGGTGTTTAAATTTTTTTAGTAGAGTTTTCTTCTAAAAATAACATGCACACTTTACTTTGTATCGTTTTATGTTTAGAGATAATTTTGATTGTTTTTTGCTTTTTTTTTTTCCTTGATCTTCTTCATGGATGTTTCTCTTGGCTGTAATTAGATTCAAATAAAAATTAGAAGATAAATATAAATGGATTCAATTTGTCCTTAGGGTACATTCATGTATCAAAAATTGTCATAGGGTCCTAAAATCATTAGAGCAAGCTTCCATTGCGCCATGCGTTATGATCTTCATTACATCACATGAATTGCAAAGGCATATATGGGTGAGCTCCCCTCTCACTCTCACATACACAATAACAATCCAAAGAATCTATGATCCATCCTTATGCATTGTTTCTACTATAATATTCATTTGAATCCAAAAATGCATAATTTTCGTTCTTTCCAGGTGATTGGAAGGATTCATAATGTCAAATTACACAATCATGATCCTTAATATCACCAACTAAAACACCCGAGTGAATCTTGTAGTAATTCTCAAAATTTTCTTTCATACATTTTCAAAAAAACTTTGCATGAAAATGTTTCTTCAAACAATTTTTATTCAAAGAAGAGAACATTTATGGTAGATACATTTACTCAAACATTTGCATGGTTCCAAACATGAAACCCTTATTAAAAGTATGAACAACGATAGCTTAGCCAAGTTATTTATTAATTTGGAGAGTAAAAATACATGGAAATCACTCCATCTCGAAATTATGAGTAAATAATAAATTTGGCATGTTTTGGCTATAATTGTGGCTAATAGGGTTAATGTTGAAGTCAATTTTGCACAAGAATTACATCCTTCATAAAGTAGCTTGGCACTTCTATAGAAAATCACTCCCCACTAGACAAACTCAACTTATATATATATAAACTCATGTGTTTTAATGAGATTTGCCCCTCCATAAATAAAAGTTATCGTTTCAAAAAAATAAAAATACCTAAAATATTAGATATGATATTAAAATAGTTTTGTGTTGTTAGATAAATTTAGGGTTAAAAATAAAAATTTAATTCATACTACATAAATTTAATATTTTAAAATTATATTTTTTGGTTTATAATTAAATTTTAAATAAGATAAGGTTAAAAATAACCTAAATATAATTAGTAAAATAAATATATTTTTTGAAATATTAAAAAAAAATTATTCAATTGAGAAGTAAATTGCCACTCTATATGGAGTGTATGATAAATTATTAGATTCTAGAGGAATAATACCCACAATGAATAAGGTATAAATAAAATACCAATTTGTTTGGAGAGTATAATCACTTATTCCATTGACATGTAATCTTAATAAGTACTATCATGGACATCTAAATGACATGATTATAAATGTCTTGGAAAACTATGGGGATGACACTATTTTCCAGAAGAATGGACCAAGACATGGAATATGACAAAATTTTTCATGGTAAATGTTGTGAATTGGAATATTTTCATGAGTTATTTATAGTAACAAGAATTGTTGCCATAATTTAAGAACTAGGATCTTAACATTAAAAGAAAATACTAAAATTATAGCTTTATTAAAAATTATATTGTTATTATTTAAAAATAAACAAAATGGCATGCATATTTCAACAACAACAAAAAATCTCTGTGTAAACTTTCAGGGTAGAAATATGTTAATATTTCTATGAATGTTCCAACATATTCCATCAGGTTTAAATATATGCCATCAACTTAATAATTAAATTATAACTATGGAAGATCTATTTTTCCAATTAGCATAATTATAGGCATATCTATTTTGGAATTTATTTTCAATTTAAGGTAAAAGAAAATATTGACATTAAATTAACATACTACGGAAGCGATATAAATTAAAAAGGCATAGAAATTAACTAAACTATAACTTTATTAAACTTTATATTGTGACTATCTATAGTAATATTTTTTTGCATGTATATTTCAACAAAAAATAATCCTAGTGGAAAATTTTAGTAGTGAAATTTAACTCTTGGAAAAAATTGAAGGGTTTCAAATTTTGAATGGAATTTTTTTTTGTATCATAGTGCATTATTAATAGTAGCCCCGAAATTATTTTATAAGAAAATTTGGCATAGAGGTTAGCATAGCCTTATTTCAAGGGAGATCTAAGAAAATTTGAAGACACTAATTTTCATTTACCCCAATTTTCAAGGACAATGATTTATGGTAGCCATTACTCCCTTCTATTTTGGTTTAAAATGAGATCTTTATTTCACCATCCCTTATATCATGGTATTGAGATTAATTTGCAGAGAACAACCCACATTTAAGTATTCAATTGTCTCCTTTCCGTTTTCTATGTTTTCTTATGATTAATGATTGTCATATGTAATAAAAGAGGCCTGTGTATTTTCTTTACTTTCCAATACCTCCAGCATGTTCTCCTTTCCCTCCTGAATTTTTTTTGTTTAATTTTTGGGAACTGTAATCTTTAACGCTCAATTAAACTTTACTTTTAGAGTTTGTAATTTTTGTAAGTGAATTTCCTTAATTTATCAAAAATAAGTTGTTATTTAAACTGATTTCCTTGGACATCATAAAATTAGGTTTTATGGCAATGGTTTCACACATGTGTTTTGATCATGGAACTATTTTTCAATCTCCCATAGAATTTGAATTTCTCCAATGTATTTCCTTCTTGTTTTGTAGAAAAAAATCGCCCACGACATCCTCCATAGGAATTATAAATATTCTCTCCAAAATATTCTATTCCCTCAAAATTGCTTTCTATTGTGAAGGGTGGTTCATAATACAATAATATTAAATTATAAATTATATTTGGCTAAATATAAAATGGTATATTCTATATTTATATTAACTAATATAATTTATTATTATAATCTTATTGATAGTTAATAAAAACAAAAACATTATTTATTTATTACAAGTGTAAACTATTTTTACTGTTGATGCAATGTCTTCATCCTAGTTGAAAACAACTCCGAATATATAAATTTTTATATTACTATTAATTAGCATAGATAATTATTATAATATCTTAAGAATTAATCTATATGTATAGAGAATATTATGCATAAAAATATTATGCGCACCATTTTATATTTTGTTAATAGACCATGTAATAATAGACTTTCTTTAGTAATTTGAATTAGGATTTGAGTAAGGAAGATAATGATAATTGCAAGGATTGTTTCAATATGGACATGTCTAAGAATAAATTGAGGATAAGAAATTATTTCTAGGTTAGAAAAAAGAATAAGTGATTCACGCCTCCATAGTAATGCTTGAGAAGAATAAATTTTGGTGATTAGTTGGTCCATCTTAAGCATTACAATTATTGAAACAAGAATATAATTTGAAGTAGAAAAGTTCATTATGTTCCCTTTAATACGCTATTCAAAGTTTAATTGATTGGTACCAACTAAACCCTTTTACTTGATAAATTTGGTTGTCATATTCAATGAAATATAGAGAACGAGGTATCCCCATTGACAAAATACACCAAAATATAAAGATGTCAAAAACAAAAAACTAAATACTCTTGATAAAGTCTATGCCCAACAAGTTTCTAGGGTTATATATGAAGTACATTTTATTGAATTTATTCTTCTTCCACATTTGAGTTATGTTCTAAATTATTAATTATCAAAAAGTTATTATATGTGAATTTCAAGGTACAATTTATGTACAAATAGGTTCTATATTTTATGTTTTACTTTGAAACTCCAAATTTTTTAATTTAAAAATAAATAAATGTTATTTTAAAATTTAATTTTAATTTTTTCTTTTTTCCATCAACACTTAGGTCATTGTAACATTGAAATTGCCAATATTTTATCTCAAAAACCATTAAATGTCTTTTTTTAATTTAGCTTTCAATTTTTTATTTTCCATTTTTTAAAATTTAAAAGTTATTTATTTTGGTTTGTTATATTTTTTAATTTAAAGCTTTTTATGTATCTTTATAAAATGTCATTAGTATTTTTTTTTCTAAATTTAGATAATTTTTTGTTTTTTTAGTAATTAATATTCCTTAAATTCAAGGCTCCACATGTTGTAAACCACTGTTAGCTCAAGCCGGAGGGGCGTTCGGGAGGAAAATAGAACACATAACATAACAATAACCTCCACTAAGTACGATGCAACACCACAATAACATAACAATAAAGCTTATGACGAGTGGAGGTTTTATGAAGTTTCCTTGTGTTTTGTGTTTGTATGTTACTTGGGTTTTCCATGATATATGTTTTTCCATGATATATGTCTAGGTCATTATGGCTTTTGTTTATTTTATTTTTTAAACATTTTATATGATTAATTTATGGTAATTGTGTTTTTTTTTGTGATTTTATATAATTGATTGGTTGATTTTAAAAATTTCTCTATATTAACGAGAAATAATATATTTATTGAGTTTGGTGTGATTTTTCTTAACATTTTTTTATACTATTTATATAAATTTTACAATTTTTTTTAATTAAATTGTTGTTTTCATAATTACTTGTTTATATTGTGACTTTTTATACATTTATTTGTTATATTATCATGTATATTTTAATATATGAATTATCACAGTAAAAAATGAATCAATAAGTATTATAAATAAGGAGAATGAAATGATATGCAATTTTGACTTTTTTTAGGTGTTTTGAGGAGGTGACAGAGGTGGAGGTGGAGTTGGTGGTGGAGGAGGAGGTGGAGGTATTGGTGGAGGTGGTGGTGGTGGTGGATGTGGAGTAGGAGGAGGAGGTGGAGGAGGTGGTGAAGGCAGAGGCGGAGTTGGTGGTGTTGGTGGAGGAGGTGGTAGAGGTTGAGGTGATGGAGGAGGAGGCGGAGGTAGATGTAGGAAGTTGGAGTGGAGGAGGAGGCTAGAGGAGGTGGTTGAAGGTGGAAGGAGGAGGAATGCGAAGTGGAGGTGGTGGAGGAGGGATGGAGGAGGAAGGAGGCTAAGGGTGGAGGTGGGAGGAGGAAGGCTAGGGTGGAGGTGAGGAGGTTATTTGGTGGAGCTAGGTGAGGGAGTGGGGTGGAGGTGGAGAAAGAAGGGGTTAGTGGTGGGTGGTGGGTGTGGTGGAGGGGAGGAGACCAAGGCAGAGGTGAGGTGGTGGCGAAGAAGTAGGAAGAGGTGGAGGTGGAGGTGGATGTGGAGGTAGAGGTAGAGGGGGAGTTGGTGGTGGAACCAGAGGTGCAGGTGGAGAAATACGAGGTGGATGAGGAGGAGGTCATGGTGGAGGAGGTAGATGTGATGGAGGTGGAGTTCAAGGAGGAGGAGGAGGAGGCAGTGTATGTGGAGGTGGTGGTGGAGGTGGAGGATATGGTGGAGGAGGATGAGGAGGAGGTGGTGGTGGAGGTGGTGGATATGGTGGAGGAGGAGGTGGTGGTGGTGGAGGAGGAGGAT
>APFE031652466.1:1760-33883 GCA_000404065.3 Pinus taeda
ATCAGGGTTATGGCATGCCTAACGGGATGCAAAAATTGACACTGATGAGACACCTACCTATGCAAAATGCAAAGAGTTTTGATCACTGATGGAGGGCTCAAGACCGACTCTAACACTCCCTATGGTTGTGTGTTTATAACTTTATATATCTATATCTAGGTCTAGTACAAAGTATATGTTGCTAGTATGAAGTATTTACTTGTCATATTTTGTGTAATGTGTATTTTATTTGAAATAAAAATACAAGAAGCTACACCCATACATGTGCAAACTGTTTGATGAAATGGCAGTGACACATGCAAACAAAACTCAAAAACTAGAAATGAAATCATAACATATTCTAAATGGGTATCTTACAACTACCTAATGTTTGTAGCCATTGAATTCCTAAGAGGAGATATACTCTGATAGACATCATGTAGAACCCAAATTCAAATATTTAATATTATATTTGCAACTCTACATTGTGGCATGTTCCCTATAACATCAATCTTTTTTCCATCTTCCATCATAACCCTTATATGTGTAGCCAATCATACAAACAAGCAACATTTCAATCCATAAAGTTATGGTTGCTATCAAAGTCTAAAGTATGGTGACATTATTATTTTGCACGTACCCCCTCAATTTGAAGGTTTAAGGTTGTGTGATTATGTTTAGTAGTTAGGTATATGTTGGGTGCTACTCTTGGGATTTTGTACTTACGTCATAATTTTCCTCATTTTTTTCTTCATTGGAATCATTGATGGACATATCTAACTATCCTCCTCTACTAGCTTCACCATTATACAATTTTTTATTGCTACACTTATGCATTGATGACCACTTATCAATGCAATATATACACTTCTTTACTGACTTACTATTTGTATCTCGACATTATTATTTTTTATTCTCCCAATGGTTGTGTGTTCATAAATTGATTATTGTGGTAAATAAATATATCAATGGTAACTGCGTTTCTGGGTCTAGTACGAAGTATATGTTGTTGGTCTGAAGTATTTAATTTCCATATTATGATTATTATGTATGTTATTTGAAGTAAAAATATAAAAAATCACACCTGCAACCATACATATGCAAACTATTTGATGAAATGACAATGACACATAGAAACAAAACTCAAAAACTTGAAAGGAAATCCTAAGGTATTCCAAGGGGGTATCTTACAACTACCCTAATGTTTGTAGCCATTGAATTCCTAATAGGACATATACTATGACAGAAATAATGTAGAACCCAAATTCAAAGATATAATATTGTATTTTCAACTCTACATGTTGGCATTTTCCCTATAACATCAATATTTTTTCCATCTTCCATTAGAAACCTTATATTTTTAGCCAATGATACAAACACACAACATTTCCATCCATAAAGTTATGGTCACTATCAAAATCTCTAAGTATGGTGATATTATTCTTTTCCACGTGCTCCCTCAATTCAAAGGTTTGAGGTTGTGTGATTATGTTTGGTAGTTATGGATATGTTGGGTGGCGCTCTTAGGATTTTGTACTTGTGTCATCATTTTCCTCATTCTTTTCTTCATTGGAATCATTGATGGAGCTATCTAATTCTCCTCCTCTCCTAAATTCACCATTATACAATTCTTTGATTGCTACAAAGTATATGTTGCTGGTCTGAAGTATTTAAATGGTATATTTTGATTACTGGGTATGTTATTTGAAATAAAAATACAAGGAAACACACTTACAACCATACATGTGCAAATTGTTTGTTGAAATGACAATGGCACATGCAAACAAAACTCAAAAGATTGAAAGGAAATCCTAAGGTATTCCAAGGAGGTATCTTACAACTACCCAATGTTTGTAGCCATTGAATTACTAAAAGGATAGTACTCTAATACCATGTAGAACCCAAATTCAAAGATATAATATTGTATTTGCAACTCTACATTGTGGCACTTTCACTATAACATCAATCTTTTTTCTATCTTCCATCATAACCCTTATGTTTGTAGCCAATCATACAAATAAGCAACATTTCCATCTATAAAGTTATGGTTGCTATCAAAGGTTATAAATATGGCGACATTATTCTTTTGCACATGCCCCCTCAATTTGAAGGTTTAAGGTTTTGTGATTATGATTATTAGTTAGGGATATGTTGGGTGATGCTCTTAGGATTTTGTAGTTGCGTCATAATTTTCCTCATTCTTTTCTTCATTGGAATCTTTGATGGAGGTGTCTAATTATCCTCCTCTCCTAGCCTCACCATTATACAATTTTTTGATTGCTGCACGTGTGCATTGATAACCACTTATCAACATAATATCTACACTTCTTTACACACTTCCTATTTGTATCTTGACATTATTGTTTTTAATTCTCCCTATGGTTGTGTTTATAACTTTATTTTTGTAGTAAATATGTATATCAGTGGTAACTATGTTTTTGGGTCTAGTACAAAGTATATATTGCTGGTCTGAAGTGTTTAGTTGCCATATTTTGATTACTGCATATGTTATTTAAAATAAAAATACAAGAAAACATACCTACAACCATACATGTGGAAATTGTTTGATTAAATGACAATGACACATGCAAACAAAAATCCAAAACTTGGAAGGAAATCCTAAGGTTTTTCAAGGGGGTATCTTGCAACTACCTAATGTTTGTAGCCATTCAATTCCTAAGAGGACATCTACTTTGAAAAAAATCATGTAGAATTCAAATTCAAAGATATAATATTGTATTTGCAACTCTACATTGTGGTATTTTCCCTATAACATTAATATTTTTTCCATCTTCCATCATAACCCTTATATTTGTAACCAATGATACAAACAAATGATAAAGTTATGGTTTCTATCAATATTTTTAAGTATGGTGACATTATTATTTTGCATGTGCCCCCTCAATTTAAAGGTTTAAGGTTGTGTGATTATGTTTAGTAGTTAGGGATATGATAGGTGTTGATCTTAGGATTTTTTACCTGCGTCATAATTTTCCTCATTCTTTTCTTCATTGGAATCATTGATGGAGGTATCTAATTCTCCTCCTCTCCTATCTTAACCATTATACAATTTTATGATTGCTACATTTGTGCATTAATGACCACTTATATACACAAGATCTACACTTCATTACCCACTTCCTATTTGTATCTTGACTTTATCATTTTTCATTCTCCCTATGGTGGGGTGATATATACTTCAAAGTTTCTATGGAATATTGTTGATAGTGCTAGACCCGCCAACATTCAAAGGATCTCCTTGATATGAAGTCCCAACTAGACCTCAAATTGTTTGGAGTAGGATTCCTAGTAGTTGGTGGTAATGTAATTCCCTGACCATGGTAGCGCGCAGAGGTAAGTAAGATAAATTTGGGTGACAGCAAGTGTGTGACCTTGTGGAGAGTCCATTGTGACGCATGAAGGTTCTAACACACAAAAGCAAATAGGAAGTGTGCCCCTTAGAAGCTTGTAATAGTATGCAAATTGAAAGGAACACACAAGTAGAATGACACCACAAGCTAAAATGTAGAATAGTCCGCAAATCAAAGGGATGAGTTAATCCAACAACACACATTCAATAGGATTCGTACAATTGCATACAAAGTAGTTCATAAGAAAATGCATAGGTTAAACAACATACATTGCTAAAGAAACGAAAATATTCCAAATATAATAACAACATATGCATGGAAGTGTGTTGGCTCTGATATTATTATTATAAGTGAATGTTCCATCCATACATACACCATTGACGATCACTAGCCCCTATACTGGAACATTACAATCAAGAACACTTGCTCCTCCAAAAAATTATACTTGTTCTACGCTATGGAGAAGCCAAGGATATTCACAATACTCCCAAGCCTTTTCTAAGCATAAGCCTAGCCAAAATCTTGGCTCCCAAAAGCCTGGTCTATGAGTTATGAAGTTCTATTTATAACAAAGGGTGGGGTGATCTTTGGCATTCCCCTTTGTGACTCTTTGACTACCCTCATGACTCTTCAACTTCCGTACAAGTAACTCATTACATAACATGATGACCTTTCACATTCCACTAATGACACATGAAATTCCACTTACAATACATTTACAATAATATTACATTTTCCACATGTACCCGTGTAAGACAAAATAGGCTAGAGACAACCTAACAAGACAAACACCATGATTCCGAAGTTTAGGGAAAGACTTACAATACATTTACAATAATATTACATTTTCCACATGTACCCGTGTAAGACAAAATAGGCTAGAGACAACCTAACAAGACAAACACCATGATTCCGAAGTTTAGGGAAAGACCAACTCGACAACCTCCACTTGGTGCCTCTTGGTGACATACTAATGCCAAGCTTGGTACTGTGTGCTGGTGTCCCTAAACTGTTTGATGGTGTATTTTTTATAATGGACTCTTTCCTCCATTACATTGAGGTATATAGTCCTGGAACCTGTAACCAACTCGTTCTTAAGCACGTGCAACATGGTGTTGACCATGACATGACCACTGATGTACTTCTGCATGTTATGTGTGATCAACTCCAAGTCTTCCTTGGTGGCCTCTCGTCTTAGCTGCTCTATGTACTCATTGATCTCTAGCTAGAATTGGTCCTTGGGTCTAGCCTCGGTGAGGGAAATGATTGATGGGATCCTATGCATTCTCACCATGACATCCAAACTACTGTACAACCATGCATATGAGGCATATATGCTATTGACGAATGGGGTGAGTTGCTCGTAGTTCTAGATCAACATTCAAACCTTTTCTTTCTCCAGTTCTACCTATGGCTTCATCTTCTTTGGTAAGTGAAGTAGGGCCCCTTTGTACCGCAATGTCCACTATTGCACATGGGCGATGGTAGCATGCATGTATTTTAGAATTTGAACAAACTCTTTGCTCTGTTGTTGTAAGCCATGCACATGGACAACTGATTTATGCACGGTGACAATTCTATCATAGAGCTTCCGCATGGTAGTCTCAAGTGTTGATACTTCAACAAGTATCGCTTTCCTCATCTATTGCAGAAACTACATTATGAGATGATGCTCAAAGTTGTTCTACCTCTTTCCTAGAAGCTTGCAAGTTCTTTGCCATTTGTTCATTGTGAGACCGCCAGGTACTTAACTTTTGAGTTTGTTGCTCATTCATAGGCCAAGCTAGCTTCAACAAGGGTGGTTGGATGCTGCCTTGTGTCTGACACTATCACCCTTGATGAATGCAGGTGATGCGTGATTATCCAAGAAGTGCTTCCTCCGTTCCTGTACAATCCTCTTCTGCAACTCGTTAAATGGTAGATTCTACACATCCATGACCGAACATCATCATCAAGGAGAACAACTTCTCCTTGCTCGCTCAGGAATGGTTCTGACACTGCAAGTGGTTGATACTGAGAGATGACCTCTCGTGCTCCTGGCATAAGGTCATTATATTCATTCTATGGCTCCTTCTCCAACTCTTTGTCTATCACTTCAATCCGTTTCTCAATCTGTTGAGCAAGCTCTTCATCCTACATCTGTTCACCCTCTTCATCAGTCGCTGGTTGTTCACACTCATCAACCTCTGTGGCTATTGTTTACTCTGTCATCGCGCCTTGCCTTTGTTCTTCTTCCTGTTTCTAATTCTCTTCTCTTACTCTCCTCCTCAACTCATATTCTTCCTTCAACTTCTTCTCTTTCTCTTGTAGCTTCATTTCTTTCTCTTGCAACCTCTGTTTTTCTCTCTTCCTTCGCTCTGCTCTCTTTATCCACTGCTCCCTCTTAGCTTTTGCTACCAAAGTTACTTTCTTCAAAAGAGGATCTTCCTTCATCTTACATCTTTTCTCTGCCTCTGGGTTCTCAACAATATTCCTCTTTCCCTTATCCTACGTTGGATTTTTGCCTATTGTTTTTGTTGTTGTTGTTACTTCCTACACTGTTGTTGTTTGAGAGCAACCTTCCAAGTCATTGCTATGCTCACCAATTCATTTAGTCTGGAGGAATTATAACAATTCCTCCAAGGGTCCTCCTTTGACCAAAGAAATTTCTCGTCGATCCATGGAAAGTACACTCTCGCACAGTAGTCCTTACAAATACCGTGGGGATCATACGGCTTAAAGAATTTGGTGTTGAACTCGAATCCCACTATCTCCTTAGCCCTGTCATATGCATATTTAAAGCTCTTAATCTCATACAATCTGATTCGCAAAGGAAGGGCGGTCCATGGCACTTTCTTCTTCTTATGCAATCCTGTTGACAACCCTATGGAGAGGTGATATGAGACAACTTATCAGTGGCATACCTTGGTATAACATTCAGAGACTTATCTTTGCAAAACACCCTGATGAAGGTGCCACCTGGTGAGGCATACCAATCTGCAATGTTCATTATTGCTTCCATTTCTTGTCAGGGCCTGCAAGGTGGATCCTTCTCAAATATATGCTTGTACAACTAGATGATAAAATGGTTAGTTAGCTTTTCCATCACTCCTCGATAACTACAGTTGGAAAGCAACTTGCAATAAACATTGACGACAATCTCATTTGGTGTCCATGTCTAGCTCATGCCAGGGAACTACTGTTGGGCATAGATTGCATCAAGTAAGTATACGAACATATAAAACCTTGTTTGCTCACTCTTGGGCAGATTCTGAGCATTAGTCACATGGTTATTCAACTGATGAGCCAACAAATCTGACTAATTGAATGGCTTCCCATCATTCACCAATTAGTCATTAGGGGAATTTTGAGGTCTAAAATGGGCCTCCGAAGAAAAATATACAACAAAAATAAATTTTATAAGAACGAATAGGATTCAAGATGATGATGTCAACCATGGGGGTGATTCACCATTTTCAAATTAAAAAAGTAAAAATATTAAAAAATAATAAAATAATAAAACTACTTTTTCAATTCGTTTTTGAACTTATCTCCCTAAGGTTTCACTCAAATTTTGAGTGGGAGTACTCATTGGATGAAAAATTTAATTCCTCATCCAAGGAGTACCCATGTTGCATACTTTTGATGGACCCTACTACAAGAAAAATGCGAAATACATGAAAAATGTGATTGTAATCACGTTTTTTTTCATGTATTTCGCATTTTTCTTGTAGCAGGGTCTTTCAAAAGTATACAAGATGGGTACTCCTTGGATGAGGAATCAAATTTTTCATCCAACAAGTGTTTCCACTTGAAATTTGAGTAAACCCATAGGGAGATAAGTTGAAAATACGAGTTGTAAAAAACATTTTTTCTTATTTCCCTCTAAAATTTGATGATGTAATCTAATTTTATTTTATTATTTCCACTATTATTTTATAATTTCCTTAGGAGGCCCATTTTAGACCTCAAAAGTCCCTTAATGGAAACCCTATTAACCGACCTTCAGGAAAGGTTTATATGTTCTCTTCACTGTATATTCTATAGGCAAATATGATCAAGAATTGATAATCCTTCTTGAGAGACTTTTTCTTGTAAACATGATTGGGTGTTTGTCTAAACTTTGATGACTCTTTCACCAAGTGCTTGACGATATATCTAGTGTTCACACAAAATTATGGGTGGCATAGAAAAATGAGTCCATGTGCTTCACCAACTGGGGTAAATGATACATTTGTTGAAAGTTCTCCGCCCTGAAGATGGAAAGCTCTATCCTGCTGACACTGCTCAATGTCATAGTCTGTTCATCTGTGTGTGAGACAATCCAGCTAATAATGTCCGCACATGGGAAGGCGGGTTACTTGCATGCAACCTTGTATAAGCCTAACTGTTATATGCTAAGGTAAACCTATCGGTCCTCTAAATCTTCCTTGAAGTCCTTCACAAAAGTATCCTTGATTTGTTGCCATGTCAATGTTGTACCCTTCTCAATGAACAATTGAGTGTCTACATAAACTAGTAGATCAACTGATATCTTCTCAATTTCTTCCCCAATACTTCTCTCAACAATTTCCTTTGATGCATCTCTCTTGGATGTCATGTTAACTGTAGTTGTGTTAGGTCTCCAATTTGTCATGATTTTGTTGACGAAACCATCCATTCTCACATCATTCTATTCATCCATTGTCAGTGTTTTTAACCATATTTATCCATAAACAGACCAAATTCCCACATACATGTTTACATGGTTTGTTATTATTATTTATATTATTTTTAATGAACTAAGAAGAACTTTGCTTGGTTTTACTAATGATAATTTGCCCAATTTAAATTTATGCAGTTTAGTTAAGTTTCTGTAGCTATCTTCATGGTGTAGGTAGTAGCACCACTCTAAAAGGAAATTTGACACTTGGTATTGGTTTCTAGAAGCTCCAATATGGATTTGTATTGGTCAAACTCCACCCAGCGCGCACGCGTGGACCTCCAACAAAAGATCAAAGGAAAAACACAACATTTTTTACGAGTCAACTTGAAACGTGTTTTCTAAGCAAATGAAATTGAATTTCAGAAAACTAAAACATGGGTTTTTTCCAACACAAGCCCAATTAGGTTCTTAACAATCCATTTTCTCAAATACGTTACCATTTGAGAGATTTTTGGGGTTCTTTGGAGCCCTATTTTATAGATTGGGTGAGAAAATGGGTTGGTAATTTCACAGTCAATGCTCACTCACCAAAAGAATTGAAATGAGCTGTTCTTTAGCAAATTCGTGGCAAGGAGATAAGTGTGATCATATATGGACTGATCTTTGGTCCTATAAACCTTCAAAATATACTTTATTTTATTTTCAACTGATTTACGAAAGTCTCATGGCGATAATTCATGCAATGAAATTCTGAGTTTCTTGTTGCTTCAAAACTCTATAAATTACAGTCTCTTTGATGGGGGGGGGCGGGGGTTGGGGCGGGGAATCAAATGTCAATGATGAATATTAAGTTATAATTGTTGTTGTTATTTGAAGAATAAGAACTCTGTTTTTTCCCAATGAATGTAATCTCTGATATGGCGCAACTCTTAATGAAATTGGTGATTTGAATCAAGTGATTTGAGTTTATAATTCGTCACACTCACCAAGAGGCCCCCCTGTGGAGTTGTGAGATAGTATAGTTGTCATATATTTTTTTTTGTTTTTTTTGTTTTTGTTTTGTTTTCCTTTTTTGTTTTTTTTGTTTTTGTTTTGGTTTTTGTTTTTGTTTTTGTTTTTGTTTGTTTGTTTGTTTGTTTGTCTTTTTTTGTTTTATTTCCATTATTTTCTTCGATTTAGTTTTTAATCTCTTTAGATGTTTGAATTTTCTATTTTCAATATAGTTTGCTTGCTTTTTTGTCTATTACAGGTTGAGTGCTCAATATAAACTTAAAATTCCAAAAGCACTTTCCTTGAAGTATTTTCCAAGAATTGATTTCATTTTCATGTTTATTCTAGTCATCGTTTTGATAAGACATGGAGGCTCTTGCACTAGAAATTTTGTCAACATATCATTGTTTTTCACTGCTTTCTAGAATAGTTTCCAATTCCAAGTTTTGTAGAATAGTTGTGCTTTTAATTTGATAGTTATATTTCCTTTCATTGTTTAATAGAGTAGATTTCAATTTTTGTTCAGTTTAATAGATTTCAATTAATTGTCCAATTAGAATAGATCTCAAAGTTTTGATAATATAGTTTGCTTTAAAAGTTCTTTTAAATTTTGATGAGAAGCTATTAAACATGTAGTTTCAATGTATCTCCCATTATGTTTTGTCATACACGTTAACAATCAATCCCACAAGCTATGATTGATTCTTTATCAACCAAGTCCTTCCACCCATGCAATCATCTCATTGTTTTCCATGGTCATAATGATGTTCTTTTATGCTTTCACCACTCTCTTGTTTAAATTCTCTTTTTGTTGCCATATAAATTAATTTGTGCTTCCTTGATGAACAATTTGACATTTTGACCTTCATGTAAGAATAATTTGTGCTTTCCTTAATGATCCATCAACACGATGTTCTAGAGAAAAAGAATTAATTTACAAATATAACAAATTGACTTCATTGTAGATGTTTGTAGCACATGATCAAAAGCTACATGGAACAGAACTTGGATTGTGTGTCATAAACAACTGCTCATTTTCATATTATTGATGGAAGCAAAGAAATAATCAGTACAGGGCCACACGAAGAAAAGTTTGTAGTTAACACAATATTACAATTATTTGTACTCAAATATGAAGAGCCACATATTTGTTGGGTATCGCTGCTAAAGAAAAGATTGAAATCTTTGTTCCAATGTCCTCAATACTGCCTCAAAACAGTGGTTGCTCAACACGCTGGTATTGCTTGATAATTTACCATGTGTCTAGGTTTTAATGACTGGTAAAATTCTTCATAGCCTCCTTAAATCTATTGCAAAAGAACCATATTCAATATACCCGATGCCTCATATGGTTAATGCCTTAAGATTGACGATACCCTTCATTGTTAGTTATATGTATAATTGTTAGTTCAAAAATCCGCTCTTTATACTATCAAGGTCTCTAATTCCAGAACTAGCTACAGAGAGGATATGGAATGAATGGAAGTGGATAAATCATTCTAGCAATGGTTCCAAGAAGGATGTGTAGGAGTTTTGTTGAGCTTAGCAATGGTTCCAAGTTGTGATAAGTGTGATTGAAAGAGTTGCAAATATTTCAAGTGGGTAGTCTAGTAATAATTCTTCAAGATCAAAGATTCATGGAGAAAACTTATTGGAGAAGTTGTTTGCACATTGATATTATTGGTGGAGATTGTATTTGATCCTACTACACTCACATTTGATAACCTTCACTGTCACAAAAAAAACAAGCGGGATGAGTATGAAATTCCAAATGTTTTGAAGTATCCAAAAAGGGAAGGAACTTGATTTTTAAGGGAAGGAAATTCAAGGCACGAAAGGAGAAAAGCATGAGTGAATCTTAATAGATGATGCCAAACCATTTATTTGGGAAATATTGCCAACCCTTGCAAAGTTTTCAAATTCCTAGTTTATTTGCATGAGGACATAAAAAATCTTCAGTGTGGGGGAATGTTGGGCCTCCAACTTGTCATGATTTTGTTGATGAAACCATCCAATTTCGCATCATTCCATTCACCCATTGTCAATATTTTTAACCATATTTCTCCATAAACGGACCAAATTCCTGCATACATGTTTACGTGGTTTATTATTATTATTATTTCTATTATTTTTAATGAATTAAGAATAACTTTGTTTGGCTTTATTAATGATAGTTTGACCAATTTAAGTTTATGCAGTTTAGTCAAGTTTTTGTAGCTATCTCCATGGTTGAGGTAGTAGCACCACTCTAGAAGGAAATATGAAACTTGGAATTGGTTTTTAGAAGCTCCAATATGGATTTTTATTGGTCAAACTCCACCCATCTCGCATGTGTGGGCTTCCAACAAAAGATCAAAGGAAAAACATAGCATTTTTGACCAATCAACTTCAAACATGTTTTCTGAGCAAATGAAAATGAATTTTGGAAAATGAAAACATGATTTGTTTTCATTATGAGCCCAAATAGGTTCTCAATGAGAATATTTCTAAAATTCGTTACCATTTGAGAGATTCTCAGGGTTCTTTGGAGACCTATTTTACATATTGTGTGAGCAAACAGTTTGGTAATTTCACAGTGAACGCCCAATCACCAAAAGGATTGGAATGAGTTGTTCTTTAGAAAATTCGTGACAAGGAGATAAGTGTGATCATATATGGACTGATCTTTGATCCTAGAAACCTTCAAAATATATTTTATTTTATTTTCAAATTGATTTACTGAGATCTCATGGCCATAATTCATGCAATGAAATTCTGAGTTTCTTGTTGCTTCAAAACTTTATAAATTGCAATCTCTTTAATGAGGGGAGGGGAGAGGACATTAGAAGTCAATGATGAATATTAACTTGTAATTGTTGTTGCTATTTGAAGAAGAAGAACTCTGTTTTTTCCTATGAATGTAATCTATGATATGGCACAACTATTAATGAAATTGGTGATTTGAATCAAGTGATATGAGTTTATAATTCCTCACACTCACTAGGAGCACCCCCCCCGTGGAGTTGTGAGATAGTATAGTTTTCATTTTAATCTCATTTTTTTCCTTCAGTATTTGCTTCGATTTAGTTTTTAATCTCTAAATTAGATGTTTGAATTCTCTCTTTTCAATACAGTTTGCTTGCTTCTTTTTTTTTGTTATAGGTTGAGTGCTCAATATAAACTTAAAAATCCAAAAACACTTTCCTTGAAGTATTTTCCAAGAATTGATTTCATTTTCATGTTTGTTCTAGTCAGCATTTTGATAAGACCTGGAGGCTTTTGCACTTGAAATTTTGTTAACATATCATTGTTTTTCACTGCTTTCTAGAATAGTTTCCAATTCCAAGTTTTGTAGAATAATTGTGCTTTTAATTTGATAGTTAGATTTTCTTTCATTGTTTAATAGAATAGATTTCAATTTTCGTTTAGTATAATAGATTTCAATTTATTCTCCAATTACAATAGATCTCAAAGTTTTGATAGTATAATTTGCTTTAAAAGTTCATTTAAATTTTGAAGTTTTGAGTTTGAATTCATTGGCCTTTTAAGACAAAACATGTGCATATGCTTATCGAAACTTAGTCATAAATAGGTTTAAATCCTCATGTGCAATTAAATTAGTTTCTTTGAATTGAAAGTAGATATCCTAGTACATATAGTGCACGTATACTTCACAAGTTCACGTACCTGGATTGACATATAAATGCAAGTAATTTAGGAGTAAATTAAATTACCCAACAAGCTGCTAGAGAGATGCTCAACAACTATTGTACCTGTGGGACAAAGAGGACACTCATGGCAAGAAAGTGTCAGCTTAAAAACCAAAGCAACTTCAAGTCAAGACCAAGCAACAAATCAGGTTTATGATGGGACAAATTATGCAATTCTGGTTGACAAAGGTCACTGGATGACTATGGCAACTATGCATTGCACAGTCCTAATAGTCAGCCTGGAATCTTGCTGACTAGAACTGCACAATGCACAATTTAGTCTTGGGCCAAGGATGGGAGAGACTATGGATTGTGTAGTCTCAATGGCCAAGCTGGGAGGCTGGCTCCTAGAACTGTGAGTGCACAGTTGGAGCCAGCACACGACAACCTCTGTGCAATTCCAGAAGCCAAGGCAAAGGCCTTGAGCTCCCAGATTACGCAGTGCATGTAGTGAAGTCTAAGATTCGGGCAAGGGGAGCCCATATCTGCCTAAGGGGAGTGTAAAATCAAGCAGATCTGAAGGATGGTGTGATGTTGAGTGCAGACTAAGTGATGATGCATGCAACTGAAATAAGTGCAGGAATCAATCAAACTGAAGGAAAACAAAGCCTATGAAGAGAGTCGTCGCAACAACAACCATTAGTGCAAAAACAGGGTAACACATGTGACACTTGGGAAAGGAAATATAAAACTTGAAACAACACTTCTACAAGCTAAAAGAAGTTAAAACACCACCAGTCGTTTAAAGAAACAAGTGAAATAACACTCTCACAAGATAAACATAAAAAATCGATAGAAAAAGCGGCAAAGTACTAGAAAAGAAAAACTCACCCGGAAAAGCGACGACAATCACATCGAAGGTTTCTTGATCTCCTGAGGAATTCCAGAGATCCAAGATCAAATGTGAAAATAATCTCTAACAACATCGATTAAATAGTTTTGGACAAATTAGGGTTTATGACGCGCATGCCACAAATCAAGGAAAAAACAACACTTGGCGTTAGTTTCCAAAATAACTCAAGTGCCTCCTCCAGGCTGCTAAAAATATATCCCTATTTTTTAGGGATGTTTTTTTTATTTTTCGAGAAAAACTGGCATGCATTGCTCGAAGATATTGCACAGTTCTGGGGAGAATTGGGCAACTCTCTAGCTCATGCATTTTGTAATTTCTTAGAACAGTTGGTTCTGTGCAATTTCTGGGTTGAGTGGCTTTGGGCTGCCTCTCCTATCCGTGAAATTTCCTAGCTCAAGGCTATTTGCCATCCAGTATTGCGCATTTCCTAGGCTTAAGGCCCACTAGTAGTTATGACTGCAGTTCTCTAAGGAAATCCCAAAACTGTCAAAGGACCAAGTCAAGAGATCAGCTTGTGGGTTAGAAAAAGAACTAAGTGAGAAAACAAAAACCAATATTGAAAGAATAAAGCTCAGCTAAAACATAAGTACCTAGATCAATGCAAGGTGAGCTGTTGTGATTTAGAAGGGAGGCTCCAAAATGAAGCATAAGCAAAATTTTGGAGGGTGGTTGTAGCTACTACAACATTGGCGACACAATGGTAAAACTCTAGATCTCTGTGTGGATCTTGCCTCATGCAGAATGAGTCTAACTCTTCCAGAAGTATTGTTCCGTTCTTCGGTTATCATAGCTTCTTCACTTAGCTTGAGTTAAAGATGTATCCCCTTACCATTCTCTTTATCGACAACACACATACCAAGGCAATTGAAACAAAGTTATTTTGATTGGGGATGAGGGGTATGTAGATGCACAAAAAAATTAGAATTTCAAAGTTTTAGTTTCATCTCTGGTGTTTCTCCACTACCAGTAGGCCTGGACAGTATCTCGACGGAGTCACTTCAGGAACAAAAGCATTGCTCCGCTGCCAGCGAGCCTAGACAATACCTCGACAGAGTTACTTGCTTCACCTCTCTGCATAGGAAGCCTTTCTCTTCTTTCACCCTTTTTTTTCATTTTCATTTTCAAAGAACTTTGCATAGGCACTTATTTATTTCATGAGGCAAAAGAGGGATCCCGACTTATTGAGAGAAGAAGAGGTTGTCCCTTAAGAGAAGGATATTTATATATACTTCTGACATAATTGTTAAGGTTTTCCTCCTCTCCTTACTCTACTTAACTGACTCTACTTAACTGAGTTGACAAGGGTCAACTGAAAATAGAAAACCGATTAGAGTAAGTAGTACTAGTTAAGAGTGCAAGCATCACAATTTCACCATGACTCTCTTTGAAAGGAACATATTTTCCATCAGGGTATCATCGAATATAAGAAATGCAAGGTTCACATAAAGACAGGGAATAAATAGATAACCAAGTGTTGATAGTTGTACAAGTTCATCTTGGAGTTCACCTTGTTTGTCTAAGAAGCCAAACACGGTTTCATGCGGAAACTAACCTACGGGATCAAAAGGAAATAAGCGGAGGAAAGAAGAAAGACAAAGAAAAAAAAAGTAAGCAAATCATTACAAAAGCAAGAAAATAAAACACTACTCCTACTCCTAACCTAAGCAGAGCATAGACCAACTTATGTGAAGTGATACTTCCAATGCAGCCACTAGCACATTGGTTTGCCCATGGAGGCAAAAGCATGATTGACAAGAAAGATATACAAGCAAAACAATACACAAGAAATATAAAACAATGTAAACCAATTCGTTCGAAGCTTAAATGCATCCACAAAAAAAAATAAATTTGAAATCACATGAAAGGAACTCTTCGGATGTATCATGGTGTCCTATCACATTGCACATGGAAGAAAAGCACGTACACACATTCAAACTTGAAAGACGAGAAAATATAAAGAAACAAGAAAATTTTCATTTTGCAACAATGCTTGCTACGTATGACTCCAATTCATGAACAATAGGATCATGTGATTCTAGTGGAGGATGCGAAAGTTGTGAAATAGATTGGTTTTCAATGTAAACAATAGAGTGGTGAGGAGCCTGGAAAAAATCAACAAATTTCTTATCCGAAGTGGAACTAGCCTCGAGGCTACAAGGACCTGACATGATCATTAGCTTGGGCTGAATTGCCTCGACAACTTAAGGAGTTTCTAATTCATTAAAAGATCATGATCATCAAAGACTGCTGGCTTAGAAAGATCAATAGTAGACAAATCAGAATCGTAATCAAATGAATGAATGAAAAGATCACAACATCCACGATCAGAAAATTCAAGATGATGGACATAAAGAGGGGATGATGAAAAATGAGAGATTTCACACTCTATGTTTTCGGAAATGTAAGATGCGAGATTGGGTGGATTCAGGAAGATAGATTTGTCCTCTCTGAAATCAAATGAAAAATTGGCCTCCCATGTGTTTTGTGAATGATTGGAATTAGAAACGTCCGGAAATGAATTTCACAAGATGGAACAAAAATGGAAGAATCGTGGAAGATGTTAGGATAAAGTGGACGAGGTGCAGATAGAAGGAGGTCATCCTCCATTGTAGATTCTTATTTAGACTCTCACACATACTCATAAAAAATAATAGCGCCGATTGGTTGCTCAACACCAACCCCATCCAAAACTTGATTCTTGTGAACGTCACATGTGAGATTCGAGACATATGAACACAACACACCAAAATTTGGGGGATCAAAGGGACAAAAGGATAGAGATTGAGGGGATAAGACCACATGCAACCATCGAGGTTACAATTCAAATATGCGCAAAAATCCTAAGCAGGTGGGATAGAAGGAGATGGTGACAGATCAACATGTGGATTCTAAACTTCTCCCACCTTGACTTGTGGAGCTAGAGTTGTTTGATGAGAAGGGGATGGAGGGTCATTTGAAACAACAACCATTAAGGGAATTTTGAGGTCTAAAATGGGCCTCCTAGGAAAAATGTACAACCAAAATAAACTTTATAAGAACCAATAGGATTCAATATGATGATGTCATAAATGGGGGATGATTCACCATTTTTGGAGTAAAAAAGTAAAAAGATAAAAAAAAAAAAAAAAAAAATATTAAAACTACTTTTTCAACTAATATTTTCAACTTTTCTCACTAAGCTTTTACTCAAATTTCGAGTGAGAGTACTCGTTGGATGAAAAATTTAATTCCTCATCCAAGGAGTACCCATGTTGCATATTTTTGATGGACCCTGCTACACAAAAAATAAGAAATACATGAAAAAACGTGATTGCAATCACGTTTTTCATGTATTTCTCATTTTTCGTGTAGTAGGGTCCATTGAAAGTATGCAACATGGTTACTCCTTTAATGAGGAATCAAGTTCTGCATTCAACGAGTGTTGTCACTCAAAATTTGAGTAAACCCATAGGGAGATAAGTTGAAAAATTATTTTTTTCATTTTTCCCTCAAAAGTTTGAGGATGCAATCTAATCTTATTTTATTATTTCCATTACTATTTTATAATTTTCTTAGGAGGCCCATTTTAGACCTCAAAATTCCCCTAATGCTTGTCTATCTCAAATTTAGAAGCTCTAACACCGAGGTATGTTGGGAGAGGTTCGAAAGATTCTAACTCATGTGGATTCTAAAAAATGTGAGCAAAATACCAAAATCTTCCTCCAAATATTCCTAGACAACTTCATCTTTAGGAAATTCATAATAGTAGTGAAGAAAACGATCGTGAAAATATTGAAGAGATTCATCAAGTGATTTTCGTAATTTTTTTTTATTAAGTGTTTTACAGTCATGAAGAACGAAAGCATAGCTTAATTCTCTAAACATGTGATCAAAAGAGTGTATAGAGGTTGCGAGCAATGTGTGACACCATTGTTTTGCGCGCCCTTCGAACATGAAAGTGAACAACCCACAGACAATGTCATCCGAGGGGACATCATGCCTATCACAAAAGCCAACAAAAGCAATTGCGTGCCTGAACAAGGGTGTTCCATTTTCGCCGTTGAACTGATATATGGAAAAGTCATCTACAATGCTCCTCGACACTTCAAAATAAACAACGTGAGAGAAACATGTTGGGATTATGATTTCTTTAGAAGTCATGAAATATGTGCAAAAATTCAAAACAGAATTCAAGGGCTCAACTTGTCATCTAGCCCTCCTTCTAGTGCTTGAAATGTTGACGGTGATGGACCTGTCAACAATCAAGGGATCTCCTTGATATGAAGTCCCAACTAGACCTCAAACCGTTTGGATTAGGAGTCCCAACAATGGGTGTTAATGTAGTGCCTTGACCACGATAGTGCACAGAGGTAAGTAAGATGAGTTTGGGTGATAACAAGTGTGTGACCCTATGGAGAATCAAATGTGATTCATGAAGGTTCTAACACATGGAGGGGAAAATAAAGTGTGCCCTTAGAAGCTTGTAATAGTACGCAATTTGAAAGGAACACACGAGACAAATGACACCACAAGCTAAAATACAGAATAGTCCACAAATTAAAGTGATGAGTTAATCCAACAACACACATTCAATAGGATTCGTACAATTGCACACAAAGTAGTTCATAAAATACATAATTTAAACAACATACATTGCTAAAGAAACCAGAATAGTCCAACTACAATAACAACACATGCATGAAATAATGTTGACTATGATATTATTTTTATAAGTGAACATTCCATCCATACATACACCATTGACGAACTCTAGCCCCAATAGTGGAATGTTATAGTCAAGAACACATACTCCTCCAAAGAAGTATACTCGCTCTACGCTATGGAAAAGCTAAGGCTCTTCATAATACTCCTAGGATTTTTCTAAGCATAAGCCTAGCCAAAATCTTGGCTCCAAAAGCATGTTCTATGAGTTATAAAGTTCTATTTATAACAAATGGTGGGGTGACCTTTGAAATTCCCCTTTGTGACTCTTTGGCTACCCTCATGACTATTCAACTTCCTTAAAAATAACTGATTATATAACATGATGACCTTTCAGATTCCACTAATGACACTTGGAATTTCACTTACAATACATAATAATATTACATTTTCCACATATACCCATGTAAGACAAAATAGAATAGAGACAACCTAACAAGACAAAACACTATGATTCTGAAGTTTGGGGAAAGACCAACTCGGCAACCTCCACTTGGGGCCTCTTGGTCACATACTAATGCCAAGCTTGGTACTGTGTGATGGTGTCCCCAAACTGTTTGATGGTGTACTTCTGATAGTGGACTCTTTTCTCCATTACATTGAGGTATATGGTCCTGGAACCTGTAACCAACTCATTCTTAAGCATGTGTAGCATGGTGTTGACCATGACATGACCACCGATGTACTTCTGCATGTTATGTGCACTAAGTTCTAAGTCTTCCTTGGTTGCCTCTCGTCTTAGTTGCTCCATGTACTCATCGATCTCTAGTTGGACTTGGTTCTTCGGTCTAGCCTCGGTGAGGGAACTAATTGATGGGATCTTGTGTGTTCTCACCATGACATCCAAATTGTTGTACAACCATGCATATGAAGCCTGCACGTTGTTGATGAATGGGGCGAGCTACTCATAGTTCTGCATCAACATTTAGACCTTTGCTTTCTCCAACTCTACCTGTGGCTTCATCTTCTTTGGCAAGTGAAGCGGGGTCTCTTTGTATCGCATTGTCCACTCTTGCACACGAGCGATGGCAACATGTATGCTTTTGAGAGTTTGAACAAACTCTTTGCTCTGCTGCTGTAAGCCACGCACATGGACAACTGCTTCATGCACGGTGACAAATCTATCATAGAGCTTCCACGTGGTAGTCTCAAGTGTTGATACTTTAGCAAGTATTACTTTCCTCACCTCCCATTGCAGAAGGTGCATTCTGCGATGATGCTTGAAGTTGTTCTACCTCTTGCCTCGAAGCTTGCAATTTCTTTTCCATTTGTTCATTCTCAGTTGTCAGGTACTTAGCATTTGAATTTGTTGCTCCTGCATAGGCCAAGCTAGCTTTGACAAGGGCGATTGGATGTTGCCTTGTGTCTGACACTATCACCCTTTCCTTGATGAATGCAGTGATGCGTGATCATCCGGGAAGTGCTTCCTCCGTGCCTGTACAATCCTCTTCTGCAACTTGTCAAATAATAGATTGTACACATCCATGACCAGATCATCATCAAGGAGAAAAACTTTTCTTTGCTTGCTCGGGACTACTTCTGACACTGGAGGTGGCAGAGACTGAGAGATGACTTCTAGTGCTCTCGGCATAAGGTAAGTATCTTCATTCTGTGGCTCCTGCTCCAACTCCATGTTTGTCACTTCAATCAGTTGCTCAATCTGCTAAACAAGCACCCAATCTTGCATCTGTTCACCCTCTTTATCAGCTGCTAGTTGTTCCGACTCATCAACCTGTATGGGCGTTGTTTGCTCTGTCATACCGTCTTGCCTTTGCTCTTCTTCCTTTTTTTGCTTCTCTTCTCTTTCGCTCCTCCTCAGCTCATGTTCTTCAGTTCTGCTTCCTGCAGCCTTTGCTTTTTTCTCTTCCTTCGCTCTACTCTCTTTATTCGATGCTCCCTCTTAGCTTCTGCTACCAAAGATGCTTTCTCCAAGAGAGGATCTGCCTTCATCTTACGGCTTTGCTTTGCCTCTGTGTTCTCAACAATCTTCCTCTTTCCCTTGTCTTGCACTGGATTTTTTCCTATTGTTGTTGTTGTTGTTGCTTCCTACGCTGCTGCGGTTTGCAGAGCAGCCTTCCAAGTTGTTACTATACTAAATGGTTCATTTAGTGTGGAGGCATTATAACAATTCCTCCACTAGTCCTCCTTTGACAAATGAAATGTCTCGTGGATCCATGGAAAATTCACTCCTGCACAATGGTCCTTACAAATACCCTGGGGATCATATGAATTAAATTCTTTGGTGTCAAACTCGAATCCCACTATCTCCTTAGCCTCGACATCTGCATCTTTCAAGCTCTTAATCTCGTACAATTTGATCCACAAAGGAAGGCAAGCCATGGCATTTTCTTCTTCCTATGCAGTCCTGCTGATAACCCTGTGGAGAGGTGATATGAGACCTCTCGCATGATTAACTTGTCAGTGACATACCTTGGTAGAACATGCGGAGGCTTCTCTCTGCCAAACACCTTGATGAAGGTGCCACCTAGTGAGGCATACCAATCTACAATGTTTACTATTGCCTCCATTTCTTCTCGGGACATGCAAGGTGGATCCTGCTCAAAGATAAGCTTCTATAACGGGATGATAAAATGATCAATTAGCTTTTGCTTCATTCATCGATAGCTGCAGTTGGAAATCAACTTGCAATAAACGTTGACGACGACTTTTTTTATGTCCATGTCCAACTCATGTTAGGGAACTGTTGCTGGGCATAAGATTGCATCAAGTAAGTATGCAAACATGTAAAACCTTGCTTGCTCATTCTTGGGCAGATTCTGAGCGTTAGTCACATGGATCTTCAACTGATGAGCCAACAAATCTGACCAGTTGAATTGCTTCCCATCATTCACCAACTAGTCCAGTACGACTACCCAACCTTCATGAAAAGTTTCTGTGTTCTATTAACCATATATTCTTTAGGCAAAGATGATCAATAATTGATAGGCCTTCCTAAGAGACTTTGTCTTGTAAAGATGATTGAGTGTTTGTTTAAACTTTGACGAATCTTTCACTCAGCGTTTGACGATATCTTTAGTGTTCACAAAGCTATGGGTGGCATAGAAAAATGAGTCCATGCGCTTCATCGACTGGGGTAAATGATACATCTGCTGAAAGTTCTTGGCTTTGAAAGTGGCAAGTTCTATCCTGCTGGCATTGCTCAATGTCATAGGTCATTCATCTGTGTGTGATACAATCCAGCTGATAATGTCCGCACATAGGGAGGCGGGTTACCTGCATGCAACCTTGTATAAGCATGACTACTGAATGCTAAAGTAAACATGTCGGTCCTTTAAGTATTCCTTGAAGTCATCCGCAAAAGTATGCTTGATTTTTTGCCATGTCAGTGTTGTACCCCTCTCAATGAACAACTGAGTGTCTACATAAACTGATAGATCAATTGATATCTGCTCAACTGCTTCCCCAATACTGAACTCGACGATTTCCTTTGATGTAGCTCTCTTGGATTCCATGTTAACTGTAGCTGCTAGAGAGATGCTCAACAACTATTGTACCTATGGGACAGAGAGGACACTCATGGCAAGCAAATGTCAACTTAAAAACCAATGCAACTTCAAGACAATAAGACAATACCAAACAACAAATCGGGCTCATGATGGGACCGATTGCGCAATTCCGGTTGACAAAGGTCACTAGATGACTGTGGGAAATGCACATTGCACAGTCCCAACAGTCAGTTGGGAATCTTGCTTATTGGAATTGCGCAATGCGCAGTTTAGTCTTAGGCCAAGGTCAGGAGAGACCACAAATATAAATATTACCTATTGTGTTTTTCTGTAATTTACTTTTAGGTATTCATTTTTATGTTTCCATTAGCTTTTCCACAAGACATGGACAATTAGAAATTTAAAATCACTGCCAAATCTCTTGTGCAATGCTATCAACAATGATCCAAAACCCACTTGCAATATTAATAACAATGATTTGAATCTCATATACATTATTAATAACAAAGAAACCTCACATATAATATTCACTTAAAAATATTTGAAACATACATGGATCTCACTAGAAAAGATCTGAATTCCAATGTCATCATCACTAACAATGTTTAAATCACACATTAAATGTATTAGGTGAAATTTAATGAGTAAGGGAATTTTCTGTTTAAAATTTCCTAGTCCTAATACTTATAAAATTCTAATTACAAAATTGAAAAGACAAATTTAAAATCTATTAGAGATGTTGAAATAAAATTACTCAAACTTCACATGTAATATTCATTAAATATTTAAAATATATATTACTCTCACTAATAAATATTTGAATTTTATTAATATGATTATTAACCATGTTTAAATCATATATTAATTATGCTAGATAAAATTTAATAGTTCATTGACCAAAACACTTATAAAATTCTAATTACAAAATAAATGATAAATTTAAAATCTATTTAGTACAGATAAAATTATTAAAAGTGCAAAATAACACAACCAAATCTAAATAAATAAATAAATAATTGAGAAAATGAAATAAAAACTTATATAAAAACTTAATAATAACTTATAATCTGTATAAACTAATAACAACTCATACAATGATCATTATAAATTTGACAACTAAATTATTACACTTTTTTTTGCAGTATATAAAAAAAATACAACCTACAAGCATCTCACAAACTATGGGAGATACTAAACTAAACTAGTAAAGAGCCCTCACTAACTAACTAGTAAAGACGCCTTGTGTTCTTGTCGAGAGTGGTGATGGCTACTTGTGTGGGTGTTCCACGCACCCCCCCGCCGTCCCCCCCTAAAGGTAAGAGGCATCAAGGATAAAAAAAAAACCTACAAGCATCTCACAAACTACGGAATATACTAAACTAAACTAGTAAAGAGCCCTCACTAACTAACTAGTATAGGCGCCTCGTGTTGTTGTGGAGAGAGGTGATGGCTGCTTGGAAGAAAGAAAGAAATTATTTTAATGCCCACGAGGCTAGAGATAGCATATGGGACATATTGCTTCTTCATCTGCTTGATGTATTCAACCCTTTTTCTGTAAAGCTTCAAAATAAATGCTCCCAGCTTCTCGACAAATCCCTTGCTAAATAGATTATCCCAAGAACTAGCTGCCAGCGTATTTGCATAACTTTCCCTGTTGTCTTTGAAGGCCTCACATTCTAAAATGAAATGTTTTTTTGTTTCCACTTTTCCGAAAGAACAAAAAATGCATAATCTTTCCTCCCACACTTCCTTTGGCCTTTTCCAGCACCCTGTTTCACAACAGAGTTGATGAGAATTAGTTTTTAATTGAGCAATAAGGATTTTGGCTCTCCAAGAGATATTGGTCTCTATGTATGCTTTTGGTTAATGACTATGAGTGAGATTAAACACTTAATATAGTAATTTTTCTTTCTTCATAGCTCCTTATCTGAAGTACGCTTGTGGAACTTTTCCATAACAAAAGTTTTTATCTCTTCGCTGTTTATGGGACACGCATTCAAGCAAATACCCCATTTACTAAACCATTTGTCATTTTGTTGCATCCAAGTTTTTTTTCTCTTGCACAATCTATCATTAAAGACAACCTTATGCCATCTACGATCTTCCATTTTCTCAATTATTTTAAATACCTTATGACTCGCATCATAGAAATTGTTTCAATAGGAGCAGTCCCTGTTTCACTTAACAATATATCATAAGGAACTGCACTTTTAATCTTAAATTTGTTTGTAATCAAACACTTCTAAATTTTTTCAATTTGTCTCCACTGCATGTCAGATGTACTGATGGCCCATAGTTCACAACCATAGAGAATCACTAGAATCACTAGAAGCAAAAAAAGAGTTTGAGTGGTTTTCCAGTCCCACAACTCTGCCTCTTTACACCTATTTTGAAAAGTGTAAAATGCTTTCCAACCCCCCAAAGTTCTTTTCTTTCTACAACCATTCCAACTTAGATTTTTGTTGAAGTCAATTCTGAGGTATTTGTAATCCGCAACTTCTTCTAGAATGTTGCCTTCAAAGTAGAACTTATGCTGGTTATGTTTTCTTTTCTTAGAGAAGACCACTACTTTTGTTTTGCTGATATTGACTTGCATCCCCACACTTCTACAAAAATGCTCAAAGGATAGTAAGTGCTTTTGCAAACCAAGAGCCGATTTAACAATCAAAATAAGGTCATCTGCATACAAAAGAAGCATCATAACAAACTCACCCAAATAGATACCATCACCCCCTTGTGAATTTAACCACTCCTCAAGCTTGTCAATATATAAACCAAAAAGGATAGGAGACAATGGGCAACCTTGCTTGACCCTATTATCGCTTCTAAAACTTTCAGAAATGTCTACTGAAGTTCTAATTTTGACTTTAACCTCTTCATACAGCCTATGCACAACTGCTCTCAAATGTTTAGGAACCCCAAGTTCCTCCATTTTGTGCCAAATCTTATCCCTAGGAACTGAGTCAAACACTTTTCTGAAGTCAACAAAGCAACAAAAGACTTCTTCCTTTTTCTCCCAAACTTTCTCAATGATGTGCCTTAAAGTTATACAATGATCAATTGTGGAATGTTTAGGTCTAAAACCTGCTTGCCCTTTAGCACGCTTATCTATTTCTTCTGCCCACTCACTAATTTTGTTTAATAGGGTGCTTCCAAATTGCTTTGCAAACAAAGGGTTTATCATGATGGTCCTATAATTGGAGGGATTATTGACATCACCGCTCTTAAAAACAGGTATTGCCAGACTAGTTGTCCAATATGTGGGGAGCCCTTGTTGTATGATGTTGTTGAAGATTTTTGTAATGTGAGGTGCAAGAATCTTTGAGCCCCACTTTAGATATTCTGCTTGGAGTTCAACTAAGTCTTTTGCTTTTCCAACACCCAACTTCTTGATACCCATCTCTACCTCTTGCACTGTGAAGAGATCAGTATCCGTGTTGACCAAGGGGGGAGGGTCAACTTTGGGAACCTGCTCATAGAGTTGTCTTGCATAGGCAAACTATTTAGAAGTTGTAATATTATTTCCAATTTGTATATTTTTTGGTTGGAGCTAATTCCAAAATAATTTGGGATTATTTTTGCCAAGGAAGATTAGTTCTTCCCTCTCCGAAACCATGAAATCAACCTTTTTCTTGCTTAATAACTGCTTGTAAGCTTTGAGCTTTATGTTATCATTGTTTGACTCTTTCTACATTCTCCTTGCCTTTTTGCATTCCTCATCAGACCAAGCATTAATCGGAAAGCAATTTGTTTCAGACTTCTAAATTTTTGCTCTTTTGCACTTTGCAAGTGCGCATTGAATTAAATGTGTTAATTCATGACTATTAAGGCTGTGAATTGTATTTTTCTCCTTCTTGAAGAGCCTCTCTAGCATTGTTTAGAAGGTATTATAATTTTCTAGGGTCAAAAGAATTCTGCCCCGTGGGAAATTTTGTTGGACACGCTGAAATTTTTACTCATTGCTTCTTTCCAATCCAAGAGAAACATAAATAAATTGGCTTGTGATCTGGTTTCAAGTCCCATAGCCGATTTCCAATCAAAACTTCTTCCATTTTCTCACACAAACTATGCGAGCAAATTACATAATCCAACACATTTGCTCCATTGTAAGTATTGCAAGTGAAATTACCGGACTTTTCCCATCTAGTCAAGCAATTACAAATGACAAAATCAAAGGCCGCACATAGAGTAAGCAATTGTTCACCAAAGAGATTGTAGCCCTTGTCCTCTGAAATTCTTTCCCTTTGTTGATTACTTTCTTCTATAAGCCAAATAGGGTCATAATCATCTTTACAACAAAGAATGCTAGTTTGCTCACTTGTAGTCCTAGCATTGAAATCAGCTACTATAAGGACTTCACCTAGCTGTGAATATGTTGCAATATCTGCTTTTAAGGTTGAAAATGGATCTTTGTGGTTGAGCCCTCTACCTTTGTAGATTTTTGAAACTTGCGGCACAAAATAGCATGCTGCAATTCTGATGTGGTTTCCATTTTTTGATATTTTAAACCAAATGAATTGCTTATTTGAGTCTTCTTTTTCTAATTGAATGAGATGACCTTCTTTCTCCCTTACTAAAACCATGATTACCCCCGTGCCCTTTGCCATTCCCTGCTACCTTGTTCCACACTACCATCTTCTAGTATCCTTCAAACAGAGGTGTCTTGCACCCTACATGCTTGTGTGGGTGTCCCCCCCTCTAAGAGGCATCAAGGATGCCTTCATGGGCATCTTGCCCTAGGGTATAGGGATAATTGTATGGGTGCATCTCCTTTATGGAACATAGGGGTATAGGCTACTTGCTGATGATCATGAGTGTTTTAAGGAGAAACTACGTGGACAATTACATCCATTGTTGGGCGTTGCGATGGAGAGTAGTGTCCACTATTGGGCATCACGGTGGAGAGTAACACCCTATACGAGGCTCTCACGAGGAACAATGCCCATGTATTGTATGAAGGAGGTGTCGTGGGTACTAGTGTAATAATAATATTGCAGCGTTGTGAGCAACCAATAAGCCACTGAACTAATTTGAAAAAAATAGAGTCAAATAATTGTATTTTCTCCACATATTATCTCGACAACACATTCACCCAACCTTCAACATTTTATTCAAATACGTGGAGATAAGCATGTTGCTGCAAAATTGTGTAATACATTAATAATCATATTCCTATGTTTAAATGTCTTCTTGATATATCTTCCACTGAGAAAGAAGTGGTGGCAAGCTTGTAATGAAAGCGTCGAGAACTTACACAAATGTGGGGACAATGAAAAATATCCATCAATGCAACAAATTTACTTTTCTAAGCTGTGTATTTCAACAAAACATGTTATTCTACGAATAAAGATAGATATAAATTTCCTTGATATTATTAAATTCAAGCAATTCAATGGAGGAGTCACGACATTTTTCATAACTTTCAATCTAGGCATTGACATCAACTTCCATGAAAAATGGAGATCTCTATGAAGAGCAGTCCTTCAAGAAAAACAAACCTTCAAATTCTTCCTTGGAAAGGTTGCAGTTCGAATAAAGCAATGAAAATGTTTAGAGTTCGCTTAGTTTCAGCCTAGACTCAACTCTATGGTTTGGCAATTTTTCCTATGAGAGATTGCCCTTTCTACTTCCTAATTTCCAAAATATGCCTCATCAATTTTGTACTATCTTGATCCTTGACATAAAGCACCTACATATATACAATGTTCCACCAAGTTTCGGGGACGAGGAGGCAAGGGAGCAGGGATACACTAGAGCAGCCTATGCAAAAGCTCCCCACCATTTTTTTAGCAAACGTGGGGGGACGTCGGGCTCTTAAAAACTTATAAATATAAAATATAAATTGATGAATCATATAACTGAAGCAAATTTAAAATGAAAAGCACGATCATTGATATCATTAACATATAAATTATAATCATATATCATACATGTAATTTTGTCACTGTATAGTGTAACTACTAGTCTACTAACTTACTAACAATGCACGATGAAAATAAATTATAAAATTATAAATGTTTAAAGTTTTAAACTTTAAACCATATTGATGTTCCACTTCCAACTATGAATATTGAATAATATAAAATTCAAGTTTGATACATGAGTGGCAACATTCCATTCAACGAAGGAGCAGACAAAAGGCTGCTTGGTGATGGCAATAGGCTTCTGTTCAATGAAGGAGCAAATATAAAATAAAATGTGAAATGAACATAATGTAAACCATTCACGGTCGGTCAACAAATATTAAAAATTACAATTTTTTTGTTTCATAAAAAGTTTTGTGAATTTTTCTAGGAAAATGACCCCTCAAGGCCCTTTTCACCTAGGAAACGACCCCAATTGGAGGAAACGACCCCAAAAATGGAGGAAATGACCCCTTTCAAGTTTCCTCGCATACCCTATTTTTTGGGAGCGTGGGGAAACGTCCCCCTCTCGTCCCCAAGTCCCCGGAGCGTGAGGGAGCTAGGAAACTCGACCCCAGGTGGGGGGTCGAGACCCCGTGGAACATTGTATATATATGATGTCAGAATTCTTCATCAACAGGAGTCAGATTTATTTTAAACTTTTTCTTTCCCTTGGTTACTCTCTGTCAAAATTACAAAAGAATGAGTTAGTTCCATAATCTTGCGTAGAAAATAATGCAGACACATGTGCATGTGCAGATATGGGCAAATACATGCACAGACACAAACACACAAATGCATGCCCTATCTTCAATCTAAATCTAGTTCCCTTGCAAACTTTTATGGTATTCATTTCGAACCCGTTGGTGTAACCAGAACATACTACAGCTGTACCAAGTTCCTCCAGCAATTCCTTTCTGCCCCTAAAATGCCAATAATTTCAGATGCAAAATTGATGACTTTGATTTTGCAATAATTTTTGTTGCATTCTTTTGGATCTACACCTCCATAAAATTTCTGGTTTGATAGGAAAATGAAACTTACTGCAATCGCCATAAGCTCCTCAAGTAACTCCTCCAAATTCTGAAGTGGCTGAAAAAGTGAAAAAATAACAATTCAATACCAATAAACATTATAACAAATAATGAAGATTTGCATAATAATATACTATTGAGGATGCATGTATTATGAGTGAACACGCAAAAAATGATACATCTCCTATAAGAATAACAGATTGTTACAAAAATTCCCAAAGAAACATGTGCCGCTTCATGGTTTTGCTAAAATACGAAGAGTGAATGAAACCAGAAAATCCATTAATTTTATGTTCATCTACTATTCCGCCAATGTGCCCATCATTGAAATAATTAAGGCATGCATACTGAATTTACCCACTGTGTTGGGCCGTCAACTGGAGCTTCAAGTGGATTATCATGTACCTGGCAAGACAATTGCAGTTATAAGAATCTAAATCTGAAAAATAGATTATGAAAATACATTAGTTCTCTTAGAGTGTTCTAAATTCTTGTTGCATGGGAACACCATAAATGGCCAGACTCGCTCTCCTTTGGTTGCATTTTCAAAGCAATTTTGGTACCATTCTCTTAGGATTATCTCCCTAGTTCTAACAACATATATGCCCATGATACGACTTTAAAGCATGGAACAAGATGGCAGTTAGTGATCATTGATTAGCATAATATACAACTAGCAGGAATCAAAGAAAACAGTAGCCTGAAAACAACTATACAAGAAACTATATGTAGTCATCTCATGCTTCAATTTCAAAGCATATTAACAAGTTACAGACATGCCGAAGAAAATGATTTTCAAGCTTTACCGATGATACAAAATATTTCTGCATCTGTCTAGAGCAATATGTGGTTTATCTATAACAATGAAACTGAGAAATATTTTGCAGATTATACAGTTGGCCAAGGTTGCTGGGAACAGGAGTACAAAGTGCCAATTTCCAAGAAACTCTAGGGAAGCGTTTTTTATACACTATATTTTTTTTTAAATACATTTTGATTCATATATGTTGAAAACAACATGCAGAATGGTGAATTAGATGCAAGAAATATGAAAACATGGATTTTTGTAGTAGATTGATGATAATCATTAAAGCATCAATCATTTAATATCTATTATAGTTTGTTGATAGTAAACGTACACAAATTACATCAATCCTTTACCAGTTATAACCATGTCATCAAATGATTAACCATAATATCAATCTTTAAGTTTCAATAGATAACATTTGTCATTAGCAATTTATTATAGTTGATAGCAAATGTACACAAATTACCATTAGGAGAATTTTGAGGTAAAAAATGAGCCTCTAAATAAAAACTATACTAACAAAATTAACTTTAAAAGAACCTATAGGATTCAAGATGATGATGTCATCTATAAGGGAAAATATTTTGTAGGGAAAAAAAATATTTTTTTTAATTGTATTTCTTATAGGTTTATTTAAATGTTAGGTGTAGACACCTGTTGCATGTAAAATTAAATTCCACATCCAAAGAGAGCCCATTCTACATACTTCTAAGTAGACCCACATCGAAAAAAATTGAAAATAGATAATAAAAAAAACGTGTTGAATTTCAACAGATAACATTTATCATCAACAAACTATTATAGTTTGTTGATAGCAAATGTACACAAGTTACCATTAGGGGAATTTTGATGTAAAAAATGAGCCTCAAAATAAAAATTACACTAACAAAATCAACTTTAAAATAACCAATAGGATTCAAGATGATGATGTTATCTCCAAGGTAAAATATTTTGCAGGGAAAAGAAAAAAACCAATTTTTTTAATAGTATTTCTAGCTTATCTCCTTATAGGTTTACTTAAATGTCAAGTGTAGACACCCGTTGGATGCGAAATTAAATTCCACATCCAACGAGTTATTAGAATAATTCTAATATTAGTTTAATGCTCATTCTTCTAGTTATTGCTATTTTCCTTTCTTTAGCAGTTTCTTAGATGAAACTGAATCTCACATAGAAACTTGATGTTTCTATCTTTGTAAATATATCTGTTATTATTGAGTATTGAGCTCAATCAATTCATTGAATTCATTTGGAAATCCATATGCATGTTTCGCACTATTTTATGGTATCAGAGCCAGGGCTCTTGAGTTCTTTCTGTCAAATCCCTTCTAAGGTCGAGCCTTCTGTAAGCCAGATAGCCTTCACTGAGTCTTAGCTTCGGCTCTACTCACTGTGATAAACGCTTACAGTCGTCTATCTCGATATAGAAGTGGATTTTTTTGTTTTGTGGAAATTACGAGAGCCGAGCACAGTTACGCTCCCATATTGCTGTCCGCTGTGAGTCATATCGGTTGATGACTTGGATCCGAAGGCAGCAAGTGATAAAGTTCAAGACGTGGAATTGAACTCGTGATGCTGCGTATTAAATTTATGAATACACTGTGCGTATAAATCTATAACCAAGACCGTGTGAGTATATCGCCTGTGTGTATATACTCTGTGCGGCTATCGTTATATATGAGGGCAAACACGGGCCTGCGTATATCCACCAGCCACGGGTCTGTAGATACGAGGGCTGCGTATATCATCCGGCACACAGTCATACACAGTCACCGTTTTTTGACGCACGCAAATCGTGCCACAGTCAAACAGTCAGCGCACGCTATATTTCTTTACATCCTGCTCGTAATCTTTACATCCATGCTGGGATTTTCTCAGACACTGACTGGTATGTAACAAAATCTTTAATGGTTGGAATAATCCTCGGGGTTTTGACATTTTCTTGCATCTTCCGAGTTTCTGAATCCGTGGAAACTGTCAATTAAAGGGATCCATATTTTTTTTGCGTGGTCCGAAACTGCTATTTTTTGGCATAATCCGTGACTGTGAATATATACAACTGATATATTTTTACTATATCATTTCGTGAATACCAAGAAGTGGTAGCACAAACTCAGATTTTTTCAGTGATTATTCTAAAAAGCACTGTGCTTCTCAAGTTTTGATCCTGTGTGGTAACAACAGAAATTAGTATTTCTTCCTCAAAGAAGCAATTTCGGGATATTTTATATACCAGCGTCTATCATATTTTGTTCAAATCAGTCAGATCTCACTAATTCCTTCTTGGGAAACAGACAGATGGCTTCACTAACCAATCTGATGCTGGAAGGTAGTCAACGCTTCAATGGCACAAACTATAACATCTGGAAACAGAGAATGTTAACCATTTTTGAATATAGGCGTCTTGACCAGCTCGTTCTCAACAAGGAGCTCCGTCCTGGTACAGTTGGCACCGATCAAGACAAGTTTGATGATCGAAATCGAGAGGCAGTTATGCTTCTCAAGCTCTCTGTCGTTGATGATCAGTTACCACAGATTCCTTTTGGCAAGACAGCTGCTGAGATTTGGCAACAGTTGAAGGAACTTCACGAGACATCCGACAAGAGCAGAGCTTTCTTTCTCAAAAATCAGTTGTTCTCCATCATGATGGACGAACATATGTCTTTACAGGAACCTCTCAACAAGATTAAAGACATTCGAGATC
>APFE031652491.1:0-89219 GCA_000404065.3 Pinus taeda
GGATGGTAGCCCATTTTGCTGTGGGGGAAAAAGTCTCCTCATAATCGACCCCTTCCTTCTGTGCAAAACCTTTTTCCACAAGCCTAGCTTTGTGCTTGTCAAGTGAGCCATGAGCTTTATACTTGTTCTTGTAGACCCACTTGCGACCAATTGGTTTGGTTCCTAATGGAGGATCAACCAGCTTCCAAGTGTCGTTCTTTATGAGGGCATCATACTCCTTTTGCAACCCTTCTTTCCATTCATCATGAGAAGCAACTTCTTTGAAGGAAGTTGGTTCAAAATATGTAGACAAGTTCAATGCACAATCATAAGAAACATCCATATCAACAGGTGAATTAGAGTCATCTACATCACCTCCATTTTGCTGGTTTGAATTTCTGGTTCCTGTCTTTCCAATTTCATCAGGATGAACACTTTCAAGTGTTTTTGTCAGCCACTTTGGGGGACCTTTCTGAGATGGTCCAGGCTGCTCCGTTGATTGAGTTGGGATTGAATCAAGATTGAGTCTCCCAATTCTATTAATTACATCACTTAAAGCATGATCCGTTGTTGGAGTTTCATGCAGGGGAGAGTGTTCTTCAGAAGAAGATTCCACATGTTGATCTAGTATAGGAATCCCCCCTTCAAGATGTGGAATCTGATTATCAAATTCTTGAAATGATTTTGCTTTTGCGAATCTATCCAAGTGACCAAGTTGCCGCTCAACAACATTGTCAGTTTTGGATGATTCAAGAAAAATTACATCTCTAGATACAACAAACTTTTTATTTACTTCATCATAGAGGCGGTATGCTTTGGAGGTGTTTGAGTACCCTAGGAAGATACACGTACGACTTTTAGCACCAAGTTTGTTTCTATGTACCTTTGGTATCAAGGCAAAGCAGGTGGAACCAAAGACCCTGAGATGCTTTACCGAAGGAACATGTCCATACCACATTTCATATGTAGTCTTGTTTCTTATAGCATTAGATGGACATTTGTTCTTTATATATGCAGCACATAGAACAGCATCAACCCAAAACATTATCTTTACATTTTTGAAGAAGAGCATGGATCGTACCATATTTAAGATTGTCCTATTCATTCTTTCAGCGACACCATTCTGTTGGGGGTTATGAGGCACAATTTTTTGATGTTTGATCCCATGTTGGCGAAGATAGTTTTCAAATTCATTTGATGTGTATTCTTTTCCATTATCAGTGCGAATAGACCCAATATGAGATTGTGCATTATTTTCAATCCATTTATAAAAATTCTTGAATGGCATAAGATTTGTTCTTCAGTAAATAAACCCAACACATTTTGGTGTAGTCATCAATAAATGTCATGATATATTTATTTCCATTTGCAGAAGGAACAGGCATTGGACCACATAAATCTGAATGAATGAGTTCAAGTTTTCTATGTGCTTTTGAATGTGAATCATGAAAAGACTGTTTGCTATGCTTTCTTAGAATGCAAGCATCACATTGCTTAAGTTTCCTAGCAATTGTAGGCAAACCAACAACACCATTTTTTTTCAATAAGCGGAGACTGTCATAGTTCAAATGTCCAAATCTAGCATGTCATAATAAACTTGATGGAAGTGTACCTTCTTCATGATGAGAATTGTATGAGAAATGTTGTGCACGAGCAGAGGTTCCTTGCAGCTTGAGAAGCCTTTCTTCTTCTATTCACCTCATGACTAGTGAGTGGTTAGATGCTTTTCTTACCTCAAGCTTGCCATCAAACATATGAATGGAGTGACCTTGCTGGCGGATGTGGACCAAGGATAGCAAGTTTCTTTTGAGTTGTGGGAGATATAGAACATGATGCAGAAGAAAGTCTGAAAGACCAGAGAGTTTAAGCTTGATTGTGCCAAGCCCTGATGGCTTGATTTTTGATTGGTCTGGAAAGTATACTGCTCCATCAACATTGTCAGTGAATCTTCAAAAAAATCTTTTCTATGAGTCATGTGGCAGGTTGCTCCTGAATCAAGCAACCAATCATTTTTCCAAGAAGCAAGTGAAGCATTAAATAAATTTTCATTTACTTCAATGTTACATTGTGCCACAACATAGTGAGCGGATTCAAGTGCTTTACCTTTGTCTATGTCATCAATTTTACCTTTCTGTTGGTTTCTTTTCTGCTCAATTTTGTCCCATGGTAGCTTGCATATAGAGGCATCATGTGATCCATTTCTTTTGCATCGAATGCAGTGCAAATCTGCCTTTTCTCCTTGAGAGTCTCTACCCCCCCGCCTCTGAAATCTCTTCCACCTCTTCCTCTGGAAGAATCTTGAGCAAGATTATTTTCTCTGTGTAAGAAGAGTTGTCTTCTTTTCCAAACCTTTCACTTTTTCAACAAACTTCTCCGTCATAAAAATTTGAACTGAGCCCAAAAATAATTACAGTATTTGTAGCAAAAAAATAATAATAATTTGCTATGACTTTCCAAAAAATGAAATCAACTGCAATCATGCAATATATATTTCACATATTATACCATGGCATGTCATCATAAAACAAACCACATATCTTTCACTATAATTCAGTTGGAACTGCAGCGACTCCTTGTCGTTCTTTACCAATTCCGTGCCACGTCTCTCCAAAACACTACAGAACTTAGAGCAGCATTCAAGATTGTAATACACCAACACTGTAAAGCTTAAATACAACAAACTTTTTAATATATATATAGCCAACATCCAAAACAGTCAATGCATGGAGCAGCGTACAGTTCAATGCATGTATTAAAATGATTTATATACTAGCAGCGTATCACAAAATCAGGGAGCCTATATACCAGCAGCGTACCAAATCAGGCAGAGACTAGCTTGAATATAATGCTAAAAACTTCATTACATGCACAAAGTGGGGCAACGGTCAATATATGTGCAGCTTTCACTAGGACAACGTTCCAACAAAGGTACGTTTGCATCTTCTCACAATAAAAAACGCAGCAACAACGGTCAATTAACGTAGTACCATGAGCGTAAGGCATAGTTGACATTCTCCAACAAAACCTTTCCTTACCAGAGGCCGATCCGAAACTGATCCTTGTGAATATCTTTCACATAGTTTTCGAGGTAGCCTATCAATAATTGATGGACCAAACCCTCGAACATTTTCGAATATATCTTAATTCTGTCTAAATCCGGCCTACAACAACAAAGTCAAGACACAAGTGCAATCAATGAAGAAGCAGAATCAGAGTGAGAGTAGGGTCGTCTGTTGGATACGAAGAGGGACGGAATGAGTAATTAATGGTAGAAGCAGTGCACAAGAGCAGGGACCGCAGAAGAAATAGGTGTCGGTTGACAGGACTTTGAACGGTCTGGTGCTGCGCGACTAGCTTCCCAAGGAGTCCCGATCGCTCATATAACACCACACAGCAGAAGCTGCCACTGTCATTGCCAGTGCACTCTATTTCCCAGGATTATTCCACCATCAAGAACAAGAACAAGAAAGTTTCAGCGGAAGCCAAACGTAGCAACCCCATAGGTGAAGTGATCAAACAGAAGTGCTTCATGGAGAAGCATCAAAGGATGCTGGAGTGGCACCAATACAATTACCGACCTCCATCGCATTCCATGCCATCACTCGTTTTGTTTCTACATCCTTTCCATTTTGGTTTTGTGAATATCAGAAACGCAAAGACAGGCTCATTCGGATGGCAGAGGTGGAGAATTACAGCGGCAGCCACTATGGTGGCAGCATGATAGCTGTGTAAACAGTGACTGAGAATAATTAGAACCTTGGCTGCAAATGGACAACGAAAATATATCTATAGCGAAAATGTCAGAACCTGAATTATATGAACAACGAATTATAGACAAGCGTACAGGCACTGCGTGGAGCAGGTCATTCAGGCAGGCAAATGTTCAGGCTACACAAATAGCAATTGGGACAGACATTAGATAGGGAAAATGGCAGTATGGACAACGCCTTTGAATGGAGCGCAGAGGAGCAGAATAGGGAGTTACAAAGCACATAAAAGCTAAAAAAAGGAGCTGGCTCTGATACCATGTCAGGCCAGGCAGTAACTCCATAAGGCAAAAATGATTCGACTGACTTATTCCATCAGGTAGGTTTTTGTTATATACATGAGGGAGAGACTGTTCAGTTCATCTCCCGATGACTGTTCATATTTCTAATTTATTTATTTACATAAATTCACCCAATCACAATGATTAGGTGTCAACAAATCCCAAGAAAGATTGAACATGAATGTACTTGGTATCTTTAGCTGGAATCTTCCCCTTTTCCCTTGGAATCACTTGCTTACAACTTTTGAAATCTGAATTTAACAAATGCAATTAAAGAATTCAATTGCATATGCACTTTTACTTGACAAGGAGTCCAAGTGATTAAAGAGTTATTTCCACCAGCAGAGGAGTGTAGTGCAGTATAGGCACTAGTTTGAGTCCCGACGAAGCAATCATCTACACAATGGAGTATTCATCCACTAAAACTCTTGTGCATGTGACTTCACATATTTATCTCCTTAGTTTCAAGTGAAATTAGGTCAAGAAACATTTTTTAATGAAGTTGTTTAGTCCACCCCATGTATCTGACTTTGAAATCACCCAACATTTTCTGTCATTTGCTGAAGGTATCCAACTTTTGAAATCACCCGACATTTTTTGGTGTTTCCTGAAGGTATATGACTTTTGAAATTCCCTTTGGTGCAGATACAACAGTTCCAAGGCTGAATTACAACCGAACTGAATTGAAGAACTTGAGCGCATGTTGTTTTGACAGAAGTCGAGCTGATTCTAAATACCACCTGCCAACAAGCTTGGGGAAAACAAGAATGGAACTTGCAATATGCAATGAGTGATTCTAACCGTTTGCCGTGGACCGCATGTTGATGTCCTGCAATCTTTGCAGAAAAGTATTAAATTCAAAAAATGTTGTAGAAAACACTACATTTGACAAAACCATATTTTTCTCCATCAATTAAGGAGGTTGAATTTTTTCAAGAAGATCAACAAATCAAATTATTTTGATGAGGATCAAGCAACTAGCCATTATTTTCCACTAGGAGGGGTTTGATCCTCTCATTGTCTATATAAGGTAGCTATTGAGCTCCTCATTGATCATAATGTACTTCATTAGAAAATCATTTGATGGAATGAGCTAATTTTTGCTGGAATATTCTTAATAATGTCTTTGGGGTTTCAATTCAAGATGTCTCTCTCTTCATGATTCATGGTATGTGTTGAATAATTTTTATACTCTAATTGCGCTTATTGCTGAAGTTTATTGTTCCATAGCCAGTGATTGGATTATCTATTAGCACAAGTATCTTGCTTTAGGTATTGGGCTAGAGTAAACACATTGAAGCTAGTAGATCTAGCAGGGATCTCTAGATCTCTAGTTTTTTTGTGTGAATCGAACCCCTTTGGAACTAATAGTCTATCTTTTGGGTAGAGATCTTTAGGTATTCAATCCTTGGGCATTCCCCAAGTACATGGACTTTGAGGTGATCACATCTTGTTTGGAAACCGAGCTTATCTAACGATTTGTGGTGCAGTGTTTGGCCAATATATTAATTAAAAATTATTTCCATCAATTATTCTCAAATTTCTATTTGGGCTAAACAAATTTATTTGCTATAGATTGAATTTTATTGTGAAAAAATTGTAAATAATTTGTAAATATACTACTGACCCTTATATATATCTATATATATCTAACATGGGTTGTTTAGATCTAGTTTCTATGTGTTAAGATATTGTCTTTGAAATCTCTTTACAGGTGAAAACCCCATTGGTCTGGAGGAGAAGCAAGTTTATTTGAAGATCTAATTTCTTCCACCAAGATATAATGGTTTCCGAGGTTTTTCTCCCTTTTTTGGGCAGGGTTTTCCTTTGGGAAGGATTTCGTGGGGTTTCAAAGTTTATAGGTCCTTATTGGGTCCCGATCTACAAAATCCATGTCTTCAATCTTGGACACAGAGGCTAGAAGTAAGGTCGCAAGCCTTCAAGGGTTACACAAGTGGTAAGGGTATCAAGCAAGAAAATTATTTGAAATTTATTTAACCCCTTTCCAATCACATTTTTACCATTAAATCATGTAGATCTGGTGCTCTTGCGTACATGATTTATCATTTTATCAAGTGCGTAAGGTTATCTTATCTATTGTGATCATATCGCTTGTCTTCTTGTCAATTTTTTTGCAAGGCACTTTTGGTTGGAATTTGCAAACTTTGTTGGTGGGATACAAATCATATCATTTAGCATCAATTACAGGCTAAGAAGACGAATGTGTTGAGGCTGAAAAAGTTTGGTTGGAGGTTCGTTCAAGTCCTTGGAGGTGGCCGCATAGGCCGGGAGGCTAGTTGGCCCGCAAACCTAAAGAAGTCTTTTTAGGCCCTATTGCAGGCCTAGAGGACAATAATCCCCAGCGGCATGCCTGTAGTGGCTCCTCAGACCCTAACGTAGCCTTAAGGGAACATTAATACCCTAGATGCTAGGCATTGGAGGCTGATCAGTGCATTGAATCCGAGTCTGGGACTAATATCTTTGCCTTGCAGGCCCAACAAATATTTTTGAAGGGTTTGAGGTTGGTTTACATTGAAGTTCTTCCATTATGTGTCTGATCCTTTGATTATTGAGCTAGCATATTATGTTTGCGCGGTTCTTTGTTGTTTGGGGTTGGTTTTCTTGCATTTGATCACTGGAAGAGCTCATTTAAGCTTTGGCCAGAGAGCTTGTTACCCACCACCTGTGGGTAGTGTATATGGGAGAAATTTTTTGTACTAGATGATCCTCAACTGGCAGCCAACAACCCCGTGCAACCCCTAGATAGCTCGATGTGCCATTTTCTCTGCCACCTCATCCAACCATGTGGTCCCTTGCCCATTTCTTATGAATGTATGTTTGAAGGTGGGCCTCCCGACCCCAAACACTGACTTTTCATTGCTATAGTTGAATAGTTTTCCTTACTTGTCATGGACACTATTGGGCATGAATTGGCGGGGGCATTTGGTGGAAAGAGTGGGTTAGGTTTGTATTCTTGTCTCCATTCCCTGATTTTGTGGTTACCCTTGTATTTTAGTCATATGGGATCTCCTTTATTGGCCATTAGCTCTAGGGTTGACACTACATGGGAAATCTCGATTTTGGTTGCATGGTCCCGCTTTCTGACACCTCCTACATTACTCCCTTTCCACTCATTTGAGCCCCATTCATCTCTTTTCCTATCTGGGTCCACATAACGTTAACCTCCCCCTTCCTTTGTCCACACATTGGGTCAGGCCTGAAACGATGCCCCAGAGGTTGATGCAGATAAAATGAAAGTAAAAAGCATAATTTGGCCACTCTTAACAGGAAATGTACCACAAAATGCAGAAGGTAGCCGGGACATACAAATTTAGCAAGTGGGGAAAAGCCGAACATGAGCTCTTCACCTTATTCATGGCCATCACCCTGGTTCCTATGGGCCCTAGATGAGCCCCCTACATCATTAAGGAATCCGTGATGGTTCCAAACCTTGGTCGGCGATGAACTACCCCGCCTCAAGGGGGTATCCATTGCGACATATTACACATCATGCTTTCCATCCTCTGGAGCCCTAAGCAATTATGAAAAAATAAAATCAATCAAAGGCAAAAGGCATATGAAGAAAGGGTGGAAAAACAAAGTCCAGGGTAACTCATTTATCATGATTTTCTCCCTCCTACACTCATATACCTAGGTGTGGGTTTCTCTTGTTATAGCTACCCAATGTAGCTTGACATGTGGTCTGGATGACTCCCTTGATCCCCACTCCATTCCATCATTATATCATTTGCCACCTACCTCTTAAAGGATGTACTATGGACATGCCACCACTTTTAGAGGTTGAAACCACTTAATAGAGTCCTTGGTTAACCATCTTTTAAGCTTGGAGATATTTGTACTTGCCAAAGCCCACTATGGAAGGCCATGGCACCATGAAGTGCCCCATTGATCATATAACTTGTAAGCGTTATTATTTAATTATTGTAATTAATTTTTATATTGTAGGGCAAGGGGATGCATTGGATCTTATGCAGTATTGCAGGTGGGTCTTCATTTAGGGCTTGGTCTCCACCATAGCAGATATTACTTCATGGATCCCCAACAATGTTCATTGATTGCTCGTGTTTCACTTTTTGGATGAGGATGATGCACTTGGTCAACCATGGCCAACCGACTTCACAATTGCACCATACACTTGACAAATGTTTCAACATGCTTCCCCCTGCAAGTGGAGGGTTTATGTGATCACTCCGACCCTTACAGATGGTTTACATGCATATTTGATCCATTTGGAGACCCATGAGGTTGTCCTTGTGCCCCCACACCCATTTGGGAAGACCGTAGGTTCTTGATTGGATAATAAGGGGCCAACCTTTGTCCACTATGTTTGGAGTCCTTGCCTTCATCATGGCACCCCTTGGACTTCATCAGGTCTCCTCAAAGGCCCATTGACTCACTTTGTTGATCATTCGACTATTCGACCCTCTTGAGAGGCTTATATTTGAATTATTGAGCTATTTGGTGGGCTTGTCACCAAAAGTTTTGCTATTATGCACATTATTTTTATTTTAGGGGCTAAATTAGGCCTAATTAGCTAAATCAAATTCATTAGGAAGTGTATAAATAGATGAGAGGTGATTCATTTCTCTCATCATCACTTGGATTGGATCATTCTCTCTTGTGAGATTTTCGCTATTCTTTTGGAGGACGAAATTGGATGAATGGATGAATTTCGATGTTTGGATCTCTTCATTTTTGTCTTTGAGCTTTTATATTGGCATATAATGATGATTGCATATAATTGTTCTCACATGTCACATGCATGTTGTTGGGGATTTTCGCTATACTAGGTTGAAATTTGCTGCGTTTCTCATGTGAAATGGTGAAAATGTTTTTTTATAGCATTGCATCATGTCATGGGCCATGTTTGAATAAGTGAATATTCCTAGAGATATATTGTTAAAATTTTATCTTGATAAGTCATCATATATTGCATATCAAAGTATAAAGACCTTGAAGCAATTGTTCCATGCCCTAATTGCCATGCGAAATTGTTCTAGAGGCCTCCTTGACTAAGTGAAATCATCCCAAGCATTGGAATCTCCTTGACTCTATTTCCCCCAAAAGATTAGGCACTGATCCTCCACAGTTGATCACCTTGTTGTCGAACAGAATGTCTAGGCACTGCGACAATGGCTCAGCTCAGGGGCTGTCACCTTGATCCCCAATCTCTCCGTTTACGCTGTCTCCCTACAACAAGCTAAGGGGGGTAGACCCTATGGAAAAGTGGAATGAAGAAGAACTAGTTGGGAACCAACAAGTTCGGGAGACACAGTGAAGCGATCAAGTACTTGATTAAGATTTAGCAAGACTTATACGATTTGATTAGATTTTAAACGATTGATACCAGTGCCTTATGTAGTCAACGATCTTGCTAGGGAAATTAAGACCAAGTAATCGATTAGCAACTGCTGCTTAGATGAATGACTATTTTATATGAAATGCAGATCCTAAAACTAATGTGAGATGCAAGAATCTTGGTTAATTTTAGTTAAATTCCTATTTAAATGTGAACCCTTCAATCCTTTCTATGTTGAGCTTGATTTCGTAGTAATTGGCAGAGAGAAGATCAGGAGAAGCACACTAGGGTGTAATTAACGATACCTCTCTTGAAATTCTAACGTACCGGGTGCCTTCGGCACTGCAGAGAACTGTGGCTCTGATGACTGCAAGGTCACCGTTTTAAGTACTATTAAAACAAGTTTCTTAAGAAAAGATAGATGGAGATCTATCTGTTTATTGACCAAGCTTATGCTTGGAAGTAAATTTTATCTATGCAAAGTTAACTTATATGCAAATGCACCGGAAGATGAGATGAAATTAGACTCAAGAATGGGAAAACACTTATGCTGCAAAAGCCTTCAATTACCCAAATGAAATGCTCACCTTTTTTTAGATGAAGACGTAGAAAATAAACTCTTGAAGATACTATAGTTAAAACATCAACTTATTTCAAATCTTCTTGATACAATTTAGCTCAAAGAGAACAAAAACAACTTTGCAATTCGATATCAATGTCAATAGATGCTCAAAAAAAAATACTCAGTTTATGAAAGTTTGAAACAAAGGATGTGCATTTTATCACAATTCCATGACAAAGTACTTAATTTTTAAAAATTAATTTTTAGGATAGCAGTAAGGAAAACTTTATGACAATAGCAATATGACAATGAAATCGATAAGCTATCAATGATATCTTTATGCCAAAAATTTACCGAAATTTTTCCAAACCTACCCCACATGAATTATCAAAATTTTCAGCGTGTTATGATGTGATTTCCAGAATTATATCAGATCTGATATACTTATGACAACCAACAATTAAAACATGAAATAAGCCTAAGGATGAATGCCCATCTCAAGAAATTAATTCTTTAATGTATTAAACAATTTAGGAACTGATTTTAGGTTAACCCACATGAAATTTTTCCACTGTTATATATCAGACTTCAGAAACATAATTATTCAAAGATAACAGTGACCCTAGATCTAGGCCAAATTCTTGATACATATCAAACATAAATGACTTATTAATGTATTTAGCAATTTTTTAGTTAATTTCAAACCACTTAGATGTGTTTTTCACCACAATTAGAAAGGTATATGACTACTATAGGAAACAGTGAGGAAAAAGATGGTTGAGAGATCAAACTCTTAGGCCAAGTTGCCAAAAAATTTCAATATCTGAAACACAAAATTTTACCAAATTTTCTGCAAAAACCCACCAATGATTAGCTTCAGAAAATCAAATATTCAAATTAGAAATGGAGCAAGGGAATCCAGGGCCAATGAGAGCTAGCACTAGGCCCAATAGAATCGACGTTGGGCTAGGAGAAAGCAGATTTGGGCTTAGGAGCCCCAAAACTTGAAATCCTTTTTCTGATCTTCAGAGTTATTGCAAAATCTTTAATGGCTGGCCTTGTAAAAAGATTTGGGATAAGATATTGCCCTCCAGGGCCTAGATCTGTCTCAAAATCCCTAGATCTGTTTGAAAAATCTCAGATCTGAAGATTTAATTGGCTGATTTCTTAGATCTATTCCTCCAAACAATCTTTGAGCCCAGATTTTGCCCTTCAGGGTCTAGATCTAGCTCAGATCTGAAGATTTTCTTGGCTGATTTTTCAGATCTATTTCTGCACACAATCTTTGAGCTCAGATCTTGCCCTCTAGGGTCTAGATCTAGGTCAAATCTGAAGATTTTCTTGGCTGATTTCTCAGATCTATTCCTGCACAAGTGAAAAGAGAAAAACCCAATACCTATTATGTACAAAAATAGAGAAAATCAAAAAACCCAAGTGTTAAAATTCAAAATTATGTTACAAAATTTCAGATCTACACAAGTAAATAACAGATATACACAAATAATTTATAGATCTATACAAATAATTTACAGATCTATTAGATTTGAGGAGTATGAGTCTAACTCCGCTCCCAGATCTGAAAATCTAAGACCCTTAATAGCCAGATCTATCAAAATTTCCACAAAATATTTAAAAGATTTTGAAATTTTAGAGAGGTACTAGCCCAAAAACACCCTGCAGAAAAAAGATTATCGTTAGATAAATCCTGAGGCTTATATGAAGTAGGCTCTTCAGAAAATATGTGTTGAGAGTTCGCTGGTCCAACCAAGAATTATCCCCACTAACACTAGATCAACTATCAAATCAAGTAGAGAAATAGAACAACAATAAAACTATGAAGAAATAGAGATACCTGCTACTTCAATCAAAATTAAAGTTGTTACCCTAGATCCAACAAACTGAATAAGGTACATGTATTCAGATTATTATAAGAGAGTTGTTGATTGATAGTTTTCACCTAATATTAAGTAGAAATTAAGACAATGTTACCATAAATTCATGAAGAGGAACACTACAACACGTTGAAACCCCAAAGACTTTTGCATTAATTCAAAAAAGTATACAAGAGAGCTTGAGAGCTTAGTACATGATCCAAAGATCGGATGATCTCAATTGACAACTGATCTCTTATTTAAAGATAAATCTTCCAACAGCTAGTTCGAGTGATCCTTATCAAAGTAATCTTGACCGTTGATGAGGATCAAAATTTTTTTAATCTCATCCGTCGAAATTTTAATTATTGAGGAAATTTTGAATTTATCAATTAAATGTATTTTAATTAATTCAAAAATTAAAATTTTGAATTAATTTCCTCAAAATTTTGACTTTGATTTAACCCTAGGGACCAAAGGCCTAAAATTTAGCAAAATAATCAATTTACCTTAGTCCTTGGGCTTTATAAAATTTGAATTTTAAGGACCCACGAATTTTGCTTCTGGAAAATTTAAATTTAAGTAGGACCTATAATTAATTAAATTTTTGGCTTAGGATTTGAATTAATTTTGGCCAGAAAATTTATTTAATTAACTTATGAGGGGATAAATTATTTTTCTAATCCTCAAGACACTTAGCATCATGTTTTTTACTTTTTTTACATCTCAAGGGGAAAAACCCATTTACAAAAGACCCTCACAGAGTACTTAGTTCTGCGACACAAATATAATCTAGCAAATCAAACAATTTGTAATAAAATAATTTAACCAAATAGTTAGGATTATCCCCAAATCACTTTTACATAGACTCGATCTAGAACACTAGGACGCCCCTAAGATCCCAGTGACAAAATCCATTTCGGCTTTGGGGTAAGGTTGAAAGAAAACTCTGCCGACTATCCGAGAATGGATTGGTGAGACAAAAAACCTCCCGGAATGTGGATCGTCACCAGAAAAGTAGGTTTACCTAGGTGATTACATACACGACATGGATCTGTTGAGATTATTTACACTATACACATGCATATTGGGTTTACATTATAAGATGATCCTCATGCTGATGATGATAGCTGGATGGTAGGAACACATCGATCAGGCGCTATCCCTTTTGCGAAAAAGGGGGTGTACTGCTATGGGTTGTTGACATGTAGTGGTCAACATACCTAAAAACATATTTTTCTCACCTCTCTCTCTCTTTAGGCCTCGCCTACATAGGTCACTTGGTGCATCAATTATCTTACAAACTACCAATCCAAACACTGCGATTTTTTGTCCACAACTGCGCTGCAGTTTGCACTGGAAGCCCTCCAAATTTAAAGCAAATCCGACGGTGGGATCTCGAGATATTGCAAACCCTGGCTCGAAGACTATTTATTGCCCTAGGTTTCCCTTGGCTAGTGACCTCATTTGGATCATTGCATTCCATTCCAATAGGATCCGTCCATTGATCCTCTTCTCATCCACAATTAGGTCAAGCTCCTCCCTAAGTGGCCAATTCCTCTTACTTGACCTAATTTTGGGTCCACTTGGTCCCGTGTGGTCCCGCAACTTTTTGAAGATAATTTCACAAAGAGCATTGTGGAACCAAGTTTTCACAAAGGTTTCTAGGACTAGGTCCCTCATTCATGTCTTATTTGCAAACCCTAGCCCTTGAAATCCTCTTGGCCCTTCTTAGAGAGCCTTATACCTTGCTTCTCAAGCAAGTAAACCATACATTTGAGTCTCTCTTGTGAATAGGCCTAAGGAATCACTCCTTACCTTTTCATTGACTCATTCATCTAGTGATTCCCTTCACACTGGGTCTACTCCCATCGATGTAAGTCCGTAAACAGCAAGGAGCCTTACCTGAAGTAACAGTGGGCTATCCCTCCATTGTTGCCCTTTAGGATCTCGTCCTAGGACCCCTGCGAGTTTGAGGGGTAACATTTTGGTGCCGTTGACGAGGACACGAGACATGTGTTTTATTCCCCATACGACATATCGACATATCATTATTGGCGACTCCATTGGAAGAACGAAGCCCTAGTTCTTCATTGAACTTTAAGGTTGATGCTTGTAGGGTTAAGCAAGCATTTCTCTAGGCATCTTTAAACTCACCCTAGCGACTCCTACATAATTTACATGTATATTTCAAATAGGGTGTCTTTCTTTGATTATTTTCCCACTTTGGACGTCATTAGTGTCTTTGGGCACCCTAATCATGTCATAGGAAGGATGGTGTGTGGGGTGCCCGTGTTTGATGGTGATCTATTCTTCCCAATTGACCATGTAGAAAGATTTAATGCACATGCTTCAAAAGAGAGTGGTTCACCAGGATGTCCTTATGTGTTGTTTATGGGATCTCTCAATGGTCATAACTCATGGTTGCATGATCACGAACCTAGAAGCATCTCATCTATTGAGGAGTTCGTTGATGGCTTTCTTAGACATTTTCAAGTATACCATACATTAAGCATCCAAGAGGAAGCCTTCATCGAGCATCACCAAGACATTGAGAATCTAAGTAATGAGCAGGAAGACGAATCCTCCTTGTGTCCACATGATGAAAAAGATGATTTTGAGAGCACATGTGTTGGGAAGGATGACTCTATGGTAGGTGAAGTTGAGACTAACCTTACCTTTCCCAAGGATATTACTCTTGATGAATCTCCTTTTGAGAACCTTGAGGAAGGTGAACCCATTAGCCCCTTGGAAGTTGACATTGGAGATTACTTCCACATTGGAAAGGAGAAATGGGAAATTGTTGGTCCTCAATTTGATTGTGCTCCCACTTACGACACTGATAAGGAGGATGATGCGAGATTGGTCTTGCCTTTCTCTTAGACATTATTTATGATGACATATCCATTAATACCCTTGGCAAGGAGAATTATTATTCTCCCTTGCATGAAGAAGGGTCAGTTGGAAGTAATCGATTCTCTTTTTAGGAGAGACCCAATCTTCGATATTAAGGAATTCGATAAGGCTCCCACCTATCCTTAGTATGATTCTATATTCAAATCACTGGAGCCTTTAGATTATGGTTTTGGGGAACAAAAACGTGTTGAATACAATACTTCACCTTCCCTTTTGTATTTTCCTATTGTTCATCATCTTGAGTCTTCATCAAATGTTTCCCTCTCCCCTTTTCATATTATCTCAAGTGACCATGGGCCCCTTTACCTTCCGAGGTCTAAGGTTGAGAAAGAACCACCAATTAGATGCATCCCTTCTTCCCTCTCTTCCCCTCAGGATTGTGGACATTATCAGTCCATTGAGCAACCAATATGTTCCCCTCTTCTGTGTCCCGACTCCAATTCTCCTTTCTCATCCCATCATGACCTAGTGGCATCTACAAAGCATAATACTACTAGCAATGATTATGATAGGGAGTTCTAGAGAATGATCATTCATTCCATCATTGTGTACTTAGAGGGAAAGCCCCACACTTCTAGATTGACCTAACCCCCTACGACTTCCTTTTACCTTGACTAGAGATCACATTGTCTCACCTCCCACCCGTTTCATCCTCCATGTGTTTGTGTCCTATTCGCTTTGAGATTTCCTATATGAGTGATCATAGAGGTCGTCATATTTATATTGATTTGATCATTTGTTGGTTGCACTCGCTGTTTGATTATACTTAGCATTCTGAAATGTGGCCATGCATGTTAGGGTAGGATGCATTCCATGTTGATTTTCTCATTAGAACTAACATCATATGATATTTCTCATAGTAGATTAACGACATTTAGATTAAATTTGCATTTTTTTTACTTTTGTGTTAATTTTATGGATTACCACTAAACATGGGTGATCATAAGACACCGCAAAAACATGCTGCCCTGTGTGTTTGGTCTTTGATATATGCAGGTAACAGGTCTACAGTAACCAAGAGATTGCTAATGTTCTCATGACCTCCTATTCGAGTGGCTTCACACACTTTCTCGAGAGCTCATGTCCCAATTGGAGCCAGATTTTACCCACCACCTGTGGGTAGTGAATATGGGAGAAATTTTTTCTCCTAGATGGTCCTTAGTCGACAGGCAACAACCCTTTGCAGCCCCTAGATAGATCGCTGTGCTATTTTCTCCGCCACCTGAGCCATCCATGTGGTCCCTCGCCCATTTGTTATGAATGTATGTTTGAAGGTGGGCCTCGCCGCCTCCCAACCCCAAAGGTATGACTTTTCATTGTTATAGTTGAGTAGTTTTCCTTACTTTTCATGGACACTTTTGGGCATGAATTGGTGGGGGGATTTGGTGGAAAGAGTGGGTTAGGTTTGTATTCTTGTCTCCACTGCCTGATTTTGTGGTTACCCTTGTATCTTAATCCCGTGGGATCTCTTTTACTGGCTATTAGCTTTAGGATTAGCACTACATGGAAAATCCTGATTTTGGTTGTGGTCCCGCTTCCCGACACCACCTACATTACTCCCTTTCCACTCATTTGAGCCCCATTCATCTATTTTCCCATCCGGATCCACGTGTCCATTGGGTCCACATAGGGTTAGCCTCCCCCTCCCCTTGTCCACACCTTGGGTCGGGCTTGAAACGATGCCCCAGAGGTTGATGCAGCTAAAAAGAAAGTAAAAAGCATAATTTGGCCACTCTCAACAAGAAGTGTACCACAAAATGCAAAAGATGGTTGGGACATACAAATTTAACACATGCACAATCGCCGAACATGAGCTCTACCCCTTATTCATGGCCATCACCCTGGTTCTTATGGAGCCTAGATGAGCCCCCTCCATCATTAAGGAACCCATGATTGTCCCAAACCGTGGTGGGCGATTAACCGCCCGACCTCAAGGGGGTATCCACTGCTACATATTACACATCATGCTCCCCATCCCCTAGAGCCCTGAGGAGTTATAAAAAAAAATCATTCAAAGGCAAAATGCATATGAAGAAGGGTGGCAAAACAAAGGTCGGGTTAACTCATGTACCATAATTTTCTCTCTCCTACACTCATATACACGTGTGGGCTTCCCTTGTGATAGCTACCCAATGTAGCTTGACATGTGGTTTGGATGATTCCGCTGATCACCACTCCTTTCCATTATTATATCATTGGCCAGCTACCTCTTAAAGGATGTACTATGGACATGCCACCCCCCTTAGTGGTTGAAACCACCTAATAGGGTACTTGGTTAACTTCCTTTTGAGCTTGGAGACACTTGTACTTGCCAAAGCACACTATGGAAGGGCATGCCACCAAGAAGTGCCCCATTGATCCCATAACTTGTAAGCATTATTACTTGATTATTCTGATGATTTGTTGCATTGGAGGGCAAGGGGACACATTGGATCTTATGCATGATTGCAGGTGGGTCTTCATTTAGGGCTTGGTATCCTTATATGGGGTCCTAGCTCTCCAGAGGGCCACATTGACACTTGCAAGGTGAGCGTTGAGAGGCATGGGTCTCCAGCATAGAAGATATTATTTCATGGATCCCCAACAATATTCATTGATTGCTCGTGTTCCATCTTTTGGATGAGGATGATGCACCTGGTCCACTATGCCCAGTTGACTCCACAGTTGCACCATACACTTCGCAGATGTTCCAAGATGCCTCTCGCGGCAAATGGAGGGTTTATGTCATTACTCCGGCCCTTACAAATGGTTTACATGCATATTTGATCCATTTGGAGACCCATGAGGTTGTCCTTGTGCCCCCACACCCACCTGGGAGCATCGCGAGTTCTTGATTGGATAACAAGGGGCCAACCCCTTGTCCACTATGTTTGGAGTCCTTGCCATCGTCATGGCACACCTTGGACTTCATCAGGCCTCCTTAAAGGCTTAGCGATTCACTTTGTTGATCATTCGACCCTCTTGAGAGGCTTATCATTACATTATTGAGCTATTTGGTGGTCTTGTAACCAAAAGTTTGTTGTTATGCACATTATTTTATTTTAGGGGCTAAATTAGGCCTAATTAGCTAAATCAAATTCATTAGGAAGTGTACAAATATATGAGAGGTGATTCATTTCTCTCATCATCACTTGGATTGGATCATTATCTCTTGTGAGATTTTCGCTAGTCTTTTGGAGGACAAAATTGGATGAATGGATGAATTTTGATGTTTGGATCTCTTCATTTTTGTCTTGAAGCTTCTATATTGGCATATACTGATGATTAGATATAGTTGTTCTCACATGTAAATACTCGTTTAATGCTATTTTGTCATTTTCTTATGTCACATGCATGTTGCTGGGGATTTTCGCTCTACTAGGCTGAAATTTGTTGTTTTTCTAATGTGAAATGGTGGAAATTTGTCTTTTTATAGCGTTGCATCATGTCATGGGCCATGTTTGAATAAGTGAATATTCTTAGAGATATATTATTGAAATTTTATCTTGATAAGTTATCATATATTGCATATTGAAATATAATGACCTTGAAGCAATTGTGCCATGCCTTAATTGCCATGTGAAATTTTTCTAGAGGCTTACTTGACTAAGTGAAATCATCCCAAGCATTGGAATCTCCTTGACTCCATTTCCCCCAAAGGATTTGGCACTAATCCTCCATAGGTGATCACTTAAAAGCATATTTTTCTCACCTTTCTCTCTTTCTCGCTAGGCCTAACCTACATAGGTCACCTAGGGCATCAGTTATGTTACAAACTAGCCAGCCAAACACTTTGATTTTTGGTCCACAACTGCGGTGGAGTTTGCTATGGAGGCCCTCCAAATTTGAAGAAAATCCGACGGTGGGATCTCAAGATATTGCAAGCCCTAGCTCGAGGACCGTTTCTTTCCCTAGGTTTCACTTGGCTAGTGACCTCATTTGGATCATTGAATTCCATTCCAAGAAGATTTGTCCCTTGATCCTCTCTCTTCCACAATTAGGTTAAGCCCCTCCTTGAGTGACCAATTCCTCTTGCTTGACTTAATTTTGGGTCCACTTGGCCCCTTGTGGTTCTGCAACTTTTTGAAGATAATTTAACAAAGACCATTGTGGAACCAAGTTTTCAGAAAGGTTTCTAGGACTAGGTTTCTCCTTCTTAAGTCTTCTTTGGAAACCCTAGCCCTTGAAATTCATTTGGCCCTTCTTAGAGAGCCTTACACCTTGCTTCTCAAGCAAGTAAACCATACATTTGAGTCTCTCTTGTGAATAGGCCTAAGGAATCACTCCTTACCTCTTCATTGACTCATTCATCTAGTGATTCCCTTTATACCAGGTCTCCTCCCATCAATGTAAGTCTTTAAAGAGCACAAAGCCTTAGCTGAAGTGACAATGGGATATCGCTCCATTGTTGCCCTTGATCTAGTAGTTGCCCTTTAGGATCTCTGCCTAGGACCCCTACTAGTTTGAGTGGTAACATTTTGGCATTGTTGTCGGGGACATGAGACGTGTTTTGTTCCCCATACGACATATTGACATATCATTATTGTCGACTCCATTGGAAGAATGAAGACCTAGTTCTTCATTGAACTTTAAGGTTGATGCTTGTAGGGTAAAGCAAGCAATTTTTCTAGGCATTTTTAAATTCACCCTGGTGACTCCTACATAATTTACATGTATATCAAAAATAGGGTGCCTTTCTTTGATGATTTTCCAGTTTTGGACATCACTAGCGTCCCTGGGCACTCTAATCATGTCACAGGAAGGATTGTACGTGGGGTGCTCGTGTTTGATGGTGATCCAGTCTGCGCAATTGACCATGTAGAAAGATTTAATGCACATGCTTCAAAATAGAAAATGGTTCAACAGGATGTCCTTGTGTTGTTGTTCGTGGGATCTCTTGGTGGTCATAACTCATGGTTGCATGATCGTGAACCTATAAGCATCTCATCTATTGAGGAGTTCATTGATGGCTTTCTTAGACATTATCAAGTATACCCTGCATTAAGTGTCCAAGAGGAAGTCTTCATCGAGCATCATCAAGACATTGAGAATCTAAGTAATGAGCAGGAAGACGAATCTTCCCTGGATGCACACAATTAAAAATACGATTTTGAGAGCACATGTGTTGGGAAGGATGAGTCTATGGTAAGTGAAGTTGAGACTAACCTTACCTTTTTCAAGGATATTACTCTTGATGACTCTCTATTTGAGAACCTTGAGGAAGGTGAACCCATTAGCCCCTTGGAAAATGAAATTGGAGATTACTTCCACATTAAAAAGGAGAAATGGGAAATTGTTGGTCCTCAATTTGATTGTGCTCCTATTTACGACACTGACCAGGAGGATTAGGTTGAGATTAGTCTTCTGTTTATCTCGGGCATTATTTAAGATGACATATCCATTGATACCCTTGGCAAGGCGAATTATTATTTTCCCTTGCATGAAGAGGGGCAGTTGGAAGTAACCGATTCTCTTTTTAGGAGAGACCCAATCTTCGACATTAAGGAAATCGATAAGGCTCCCACCTATCCTCAGTATGATTCTATATTGAAATCACTTGAGCCTTTAGATTATGGTTTTGGTGAAGAGAAACCCGTTGAATACAATACTTTACCTTCCCTTTTGTATTTTCCTATTGTTCATCATCTTGAGTCTTCATCAAATGATTCCCTCACCCCTTCTCATAGATCTCTAGTGACCATGGGCCCCTTTACCTCTCTAGGTATGATGTTGAGAAAGAACCATCCACTAGATTTATCACTCCTTCCCTATCTTACCCTCGGGATTGTGGACATTATCACTCCATTGGGCAACCAATATGTTTCCCCCTTCTGTGTCCCAAGTCTCCTTTCTCTTCCGATCATGACTTTGTGGGATCCACAAAGCATAATACTACAAGCAATGATTGTGATGGGGAGTTCTTGAAAGCCTCACACTTCTAGATTGACCTATCCCCCCTAGGGCTTCCTCTTTCCCCGAGTGGAGATCACATTGTCCCACCTCCCACTCGCTTCATCTTTCATGTGTTTGTGTTTGTATTCGCTTTGAGATTTCCTATATGAGTAATCATGTAGGCCAACAAATTATTGTTTTGATTATTTGTTGGTTGCACAGGCTGTTTGATTACACTTAGCATTTTGAAATGTGGCCGTGCATGTTAGGGTAGGATGCATTGCATGTCGATTTTATCATTAGAACTAACATCATAGGATATTTCTCATAGTAGATTAGCTCCATTCAGATTAAATTTGCAGATTTTTACTTGTGTTTATTTTATGGCTTAACATTAAGCTTTGGGTGATTATAAGGCACTGCAAAAACATGTTGCCCCGTGTGTTTGGTCTTTGATATGTGCAGGTAACAGGTCTATGGTAACCAAGAGATCATTGGTGTTCTCATGACCTCCTGTTTGTGTGGCTTCACGCACTTTCCCGAGAACTCATGTCCCAGTTGGAGCCAGATGTTACCCACCACGTATGGGTAGTGTATATGGGAGAAAACGTTTGTCCTAAATGGTCCTCAGCCAGCAGCCTGCAGCCCCTTAGAGCCCCCAGATTGCTCGATGTGCCATTTTCTCCGCCATCTGAGCCAACCATGTGGTTCCTCGCCCATTTGTTATGAATGTATGTTTGAAGGTCGGTCTCTCGACCCTAAAGGTATGACTTTTCATTGGTATAGTTGAGTTGTTTTTCTTACTTGTCATGGGCAATTTTGGGCATGAATTTGTGGGGGGATTCAGTAGAAAGAGTGGGTTAGGTTGTATTCTTGTCTCCATTGCCCGATTTTGTGGTTACCTTGTATCTTAGTCCCGTGGGATCTCCTTTACTGGCCATTAGCTTGAGGGTTGGCACTACATGGAAAATCCTGATTTTGGTTACTTGGTCTGCTTTCCGATACCACCTACATTACTCCCTTTCCACTGATTTGAGCCCCATTCATCTCTTTCCCTGCCAGGGTCCACATGTGTCCACTGGGTCCACATAGGGTTAGCTTCCCCCTCCTCTTGTCCGCACCTTCAGTCGGGTCTGAAATGATGCCCCGAAGGTTGATGCAGCTAAAAAGAAACTAAAAGGCATAATTTGGCCACTCTTAACAAGAAATGTACCACAAATTGCAAAAGATTGGCCAAGACATACAAATTTAGCATGTGGGAAAAAGCCGAACATGAGCCCTACCACTTATTCATGGCCATCACCCTGGTTCCTATGGGCCCTAAATGAAACCCCTTTATCATTAAGGAACCTATGATTGTCCCAACCCTTGGTGGGTGATGAACTACCCACCTCAAGGGGGTATCCATTGCTACATATTACACATCATGCTTTCCATCCCCTAGAGCCCTGAGGAGTTATGAAAAAATAAAAAATCAATCAAATACAGTAGAAAGAGTGGGTTAGGTTTGTATTCTTGTCTCCATTGCCCGATTTTGTGGTTACCCTTGTATCTTAGTCCCGTGGGATCTCCTTTACTGGCCATTAGCTTGAGGGTTGGCACTACATGGAAAATCCTGATTTTGGTTACTTGGTCTGCTTCCCGATACCACCTACATTACTCCCTTTCCACTGATCCATTCATCTCTTTCCCTGCCAGGGTCCACATGTGTCCACTGGGTCCACATAGGGTTAGCTTCCCCCTCCCCTTGTCCGCACCTTCAGTCGGGTCTGAAATGATGCCCCGAAGGTTGATGCAGCTAAGAAGAAAGTAAAAGGCATAATTTGGCCACTCTCAACAAGAAATGTACCACAAATTGCAAAAGATTGGCCAAGACATACAAATTTAACATGTGGGAAAAAGCCAAACATGAGCCCTACCACTTATTCATGGCCATCACCCTGGTTCCTATGGGCCCTAAATGAAACCCCTTCATCATTAAGGAACCTATGATTGTCCCAACCCTTGGTGGGTGATGAACTACCCCACCTCAAGGGGGTATCCACTGCTACATATTACACATCATGCTTTCCATCCCCTAGAGCCCTGAGGAGTTATGAAAAAATAAAAAATCAATCAAATACAAAAGGCATACGAAGAAGGGTGGTAAAACAAAGGTCGAGGTAACTCATGTACCACGATTTACTCCCTCCTACACTCATATACCTAGGTGTGGGCTTCTCTTGTTATAGGTACCCAATGTACCTTGACATGTGGCTTGGATGATTCCGCTGATCCCCATTCCATTCCATCATTATATCATTTTCCAGCTACCTCTTAAACGATATACTATGGACATGCCACCCTCTTTATAGGTTGACACCACCTAATAGGGTCCTTGGTTAACCCCCTTTTGAGCTTGGAGACACTTGTACTTTGCCAAAGCCCATTATGGAAGGGCATGCCACCATTAAGTACCTTATTGATCCCATAAATTGTAAGCATTATTACTTTATTATTCTAATGATTTGTTGTATTGATCATGTAGAAAGATTTAATGCACATGTTTCAAAAGAGAAAGTGGTTCACCATGATGTCGTTATGTTGTTGTTCATGGGATCTCTCGGTGGTCATAACTCATGGTTACATGATCACGAACCTAGGAGCATCTCATCTATTGAGGAGTTCGTTGATGGCTTTCTTAGACATTTTCAAGTATAACCTGCATTAAGCAACCAAGAGGACGCCTTCATCGAGTATAATCAAGACATTGAGAATCTAAGTAATGAGTAGGAAGACGAATCCTCCTTGGGTCCACATGACGAAAAATATGATTTTGAGAGCACATGTGTTGGGAAGGATGAGTCTATGGATGGTGAAGTTGAGACTAACCTTACATTTCTCAAGGATATTATTCCTGATGACTCTCCTTTTGAGAACCTTGAGGAATGTGAACCCATTGGCCCCTTGGAAAATGACATTGGAGATTACTTCCACATTGAAAAGGAGAAATGGGAAATTGTTGGTTCTCAATTTAAGTATGCTCCCATTTACAACAATAACAAGAAGGGTGAAGTTGAGATTGGTCTTCCGTTTCTCTCAGGCATTATTTATGATGACATATTCATTGATACCCTTGGCAAGGAGAATTATTATTTTCCCTTGCATGAAGAGGGACAGTTGGAAGTAATTGATTCTCTTTTTAAGAGAGACCCAATCTTCGATATTAAGGAAATCGATAAGGCTCCCACCTATCCTTAGTATGATTCTATATTCAAATCACTTGAGCCTTTTGGATTATTATTTTGGGGACGAGAAACCCGTTGAATACAATACTTCACCTTCCCTTCTGCATTTTCCTATTGTTCATCATCTTGAGTCTTCATCAAATGATTCCCTTACCCCTTTTCATATGATCTCCAGTGACCATGGGCTCGTTTACCTTCTTGGTACGAGGTTGAGAAAGAACCATCCACTAGATGCATCTCTCCTTCCATCTCTTACCCTAAGTACTGTGGACATTATCACTCCATTGAGCAACCACTATGTTCCCCCTTTCTGTGTCCCAAGTCTCCTTTCTCTTCTCATCATGACCTTGTGGCATGCACAAAGCATAATACCACAAGCAATGATTGTGATAGGGAGTTCTTGATAATGATCGTTCATTCCATCATTGTATACTTAGAGGGAAAGCCCCACACTTCTAGATTGACCTATCCCCCTAGATCACCTTGAGTGGAGATGACATTGTCTCACCTCCCACCTGCTTCATCCTCCATGTGTTTGTGTCCATATTCGATTTGAGATTTCCTATATGAGTAATCATATATGCCGACCTATTTCTATTGATTTGATCATTTGTTGGTTGCACTGGTTGTTTGATTGCACTTAGCATTCTGAAATGCGGCCATGCATGTTAGGGCAGGATGCATTGCATGTCGATTTTCTCATTAGAACTAATATCATATGATATTTCTCATAGTAGATTAGTTGCATATAGATTAAATTTGCATATTTTTACTTTTGTGTTGATTTTATGGTTTAACATTAAGGATGGGTGATCATAAGACACCGCAAAAACATGCTGCCTCGTGTGTTTTGACTTTGATATGTGCAGGTAACAAGTCTATGGTAACCAAGAGATTGGTGGTGTTCTCATGACCTCTTGTTCGGGTGGCTTAGACACTTTTCCGAGAGCTCATGTCCCAGTTGGATCCAGATGTTACCCACCACCTGTGGCTAATGTATATGGGAGAAATTTTTTCTCCTAGATGATTTTCAGTCGGAAACCAACAGCCCCTTGCAGCTCTCAGATAGCTCGATGTGCCATTTTCTCCGCCACCTGAGTCAACCATGTGGTCCCTCACCCATTTGTTATGAGTGTATGTTTGAAGGTGGGCCTCCCAAGCCCAAAGGTATGACTTTTCATTGGTATAGTTGAGTAGTTTTCCTTACTTGTCATGGGCACTTTTGGGTATGAATTGGTGGAGGGATTCAGCATAAAGAGTGGGTTAGGTTTGTATTCTTGTCTCCATTACCCGATTTTGTGGTTACCCTTCTATCCTAGTCTTGTGGGATCTCCTTTACTGATCATTAGCTTTAGGGTTGGCACTACTTCGGAAATCCTGCTTTTGGTTGCGTGGTCCCACTTCTGATACCACCTACAGTATTCCCTTTCCTCTCATTGGAGCTCTAGTCATCTCTTTTCCCGTTCGGGTCCACTTGTGTCCATTGGGTCCACATATGGTTAGCCTCCCCCTCCCCTTGTCCACACCTTGGGTCGAGCCTGAAACGATACCTGAGAGGTTGATGCAGCTAAAAAGAAAGTAAAAAGCATAATTTAGCCACTCTTAACATGGAATGTACCGCGAAATGCAAAAGATGGTTGGGACATACAAATTTAACATGTGGGAAAAAACCGAACATGAGCTCTACCCATTATTCATGGCATAACCCTGGTTCCTATGTCTCCTAGATGAGCCCCCTCCATCATTAAGGAACCCATGATTGTCCCAACCCCTGGTGGGTGATGAATTGCCCCCCCTCAAAGGGGTATTCATTGCTACATATTACACATCATGCTCTCCATCCCTTGGAGCCCCGAGCATTTATGAAAAAAAAAAATCAATTGAAGGAAAAGGACATATGAAGAAGGGTGGAAAAACAAAGGCCAGAGTATCTCATGTACCATGATTTGCTCCCTCCTACACTCATATACCCAGGTGTGGGCTTCCCTTGTTATACGTACCCAATGTACTTTGACATGTGGTCTGGATGATTCCCCTGACCCCTCCTCCATTGCATCATTATATCATTTGCCACCTACCTCTTAAAGGATGTACTATGGACATGCCATCCCCTTTAGAGGTTGAAATCACCTTAATAGGGTCATTGGTTAACCCCCTTTTGAGCTTGGAGACACTTGTACTTGCCAAATCCCTCTATGGAAGTGCATGCCACCATGAAGTGCCCCATTGATCCTGTTACCCACCACTTTGTGGGTGATATCCCCAAGAAATTTTTTTCTCCATGATGGGCCTCAGCCGACAGCCAACAACCCCTTGATGCCTTCTACTAGCTCGTTGTGCCATTTCTTTGCCACTTGAGCTCGCCATGTGGTCCCTCACCCACCTGTATTAATATGTTTGAAGGTGGGCCTCCTGAATCTAAACGTATGTCTTGTCATTTGGTAATTGAGTATTGGGTTTACTTATCATGAATACTTCTGGGTATGGATTGATGGGGGGATTTGGCAGAAAGGGCGAGCTTAGTTTGTGCTTCTGTTCCCTTGATTTCTTTTGGTTGTTACCCTTGGATCTTAGTCTCGTGGGATCTCCTTTATTGACCATTTGGTTCTAGGGTGGTATACTTGGGAAACCCCGACTTTGGGTGCGTGGTCCTGCTCCTTTACCCGCACATTACTCTCTTTCCAGTCACTATACTCCCATTCATATTTTTTCCTACTTGGGTCCACATTCTCATTCTGGGTCAACATAGGGCTAGCCTCTCTATCCCCTTGCCCCAACCTTGGGTCAGGCCTAGAATGATGTCCCGGAGGTTGAAGCAATTAAAATAAAAAGTGAATAGCATAAATGGCCACATTTAATAGGAAATTGTACCACAAAATGCAAAAGATGGCTGGGACAAAAATAATTAGCACGTGGGAAAAAACCATTACATGAGCTCTACCTCAATCATTGGCCATCACCCTAGTTCCATAGGCCCTAGATGAGCCTCTATCATTTAGGAACCCATGATTGTCCCAACCTGAAGGGACAATCATATCTTACACATCATGCTCTTGTCCTTTGAGTCCCAAGCAGTTAAATAAATAAAATTCATAAAAGGCAAAAGGTTTATGAAGAAGGGTGGAAAAATCAAGGCCGGGGCACCTCATGTACCACAATTGCTCCCTCCTATACATTACATACCAAGGTGTAGGCTTCCTCTTATCTAGCTACCCCTATGCCCCACTATGAGGCCCAGGATTGCCCCTCTCATTCCCTATTCCATTCCACTTATTTGTCAATTGCCACCCCCATTAGAGGGATGTACCTTGGACATACTATCCCCATTAAGTGTTGAAACCACCTAATAAGGTACATGGCTAACCCCTTTTGGAGCTTGGAGACATTAGCACATGCCAGAGCCCACTATGGAAGGGCATGCCATTATGAAGTGCCCACGTTGTTATCCATGATTTGTAAGCTTTTTACCCGATTATTTTAATGAATGGTTGTACTGGAAGCCTAGGGGACGCATTGGATCTTATGCAGGATTACAGGTGGTTTCCATTTGGGTTTGGTTTCCCTATATTGGATCCTAACCCCCAAAGGTCTACATTGGCGCCTGTAGGGTGTGCATAGAGATCCATGGGCTTCCATAGAAGCAGACATCACTCCACGGATCTTCATGGATACTCAGAGATTACAGCAATCCACTTTTGAGATGATGGTGATATGCTTGGTATAGTATGTCCAACAGGCTCCCACAGGAGCCCCACACTCTTGGTAGGTGTCCCAGGATTTGTACGATGTCATGGCAACATTCATTCCACCACTTGGACCCTTGTAGAGGATCTATAAGCATCTCCGATTCATATGGAGACCCATGGGGTCATTTATGTGCCCTCAGACCCACTGGGAGCACCACAGGTCTACTACTTGGAGAACAAGGGGCCACAACCTTGTCCATCATATTCCGAGGAATTTATTACTCAATATGGCACTTTAGGATATTATTGAGCCTTTGGAGGGCCCTACGACGTGAAAATATTATTATTTGGCCCCTTATGAGACTTATTTTTACACTTATGAGCTAGTTTGGTGAGCTTGTCACCAATAGGGGTTTTATTTGCACATTATTTTATCATTAGAGGCTAATGTAGGCCCATAGGCTCATTCGAACTCCTTAGGAGGCTATATATTGATGTTAGATACATTCATTTGTATCATCACTTGACTTGAGATCTCTCTGATCATAGAGAATTTCACAATTTTCCTCGGTTTTTTGGAGATGGATGAATTTTGATGTATGGATTTGGGCTATATCTCGTCTTGGAGCTTTATTGTGTAAACGAAATGTTGATTGGATATACTCTATAATGTTGTAAGTGACTTTTATTGCTATTATTCTTATTGTTGCATATTGCTAAAATTAGGGTTAGTTGCTGCATTATTGAAATGTGGAATTGAGCATGTTTTAGCTATTTTAATGTATGGGCCAATGTTATATGAATGAAATGTCCTAGATATTATTTATCTCGAGAATCTTGCATCATTTGCCTGGAAGTATAAATGCTTGAAGGTCACTTTTCTTTTCTTTCTCTCAACATTGGATGAAGTTGACTTTTTGGGCCTCCTTGATCAAGAAACCAAGTTCTTACTTATCACCATCCTTAACTCCATATCCCCAAGTGAATTAGGCACTGGTCCCTTAAAAGGGTGATCATTTTAACTTTCCTTTTACCATTTCCCCCCTTTTTCCCAAGTCTAGCACCATTAGGTCACCTAGAGCATCAATTTCCCGGGAATTGACCCAAGGAAAAATTTTGATCTCCTATAGGCTGCTGCACTGGTGGGTCCCCTCCCTCTCCTCCAAATTTGAGGCAATTCCGATGGTGGAATCTCCGGGAATACCAAGCACTAGCTCTAGGGTGGAATCTTGCCTAGGCATCCCCAAGGCTAGACATCGACAAGATCATTTCAACCTTTCGAAGTAAATATTCTTGTTTGGTCCTTTCCCCTGACCTTGTCTAGGATAGGAACATTATTGGTTGCTGCATTCCATCCCCGAACCTGGGCTGGGTCCACTTGGGCTTCGTGTGGTCCCACTTCACAATAAAGACTATTTGTCAAGGAGCATTTGGGAATCCAAGTTTCCCAAGGATTATAGGGATTGAGAACCCTGTTTATAAGCCTATCCTTTCTCGCTCAACTCTCCAATCCTCACCCCTCACCCCTGGTGGACCAAGTCCCTTACTTAAAGAGCAAGCAAGTTCCATTCTTCACTCCATCCTTGGGAAAGGGTTTTCAGGGTCGCTTCTCACCTATCCATTGACATATTCTTTACAAGTGATCCCTACACTACCGAGACTCCTCCCATCGGTGAAAATCCATAAAGAGCAGGGAGACTTAGCTGTGGTGATAGTGAGCTAAGCCTCCACCGTTGCCCTTAACCTAGCAGTTTCCCTCTTAGGAAACCCCTTTAGGTCCCCTGCTAGTTTGAGAGGTAATAGATCCCATAACTTGTAAGCATTATTACTTGATTATTCTAATGATTTGTTGTATTGGAGGGCAAGGGGACGCATTGGATCTTATGCAATATTGCAGGTGGGTCTTCATTTAGGGCTTGGTCTCCCTATATGGAATCCTAACTCTCTAGAGGGCTACATTGGTACTTGTAGGGTGAACGTTGAGAACCACGCGTCTCCACCATAGCAGATATTACTTCATGGATCCCCAATAGTGTTATTGATTGCTCGTGTTCCACCTTTTGGATGAGGATGATGCACTTGGTCCAACATGGCCAACGGACTCCACAATTGCACCATACACTTGGCAGATGTTCCAAAATGCCTCCCACTGCAAATGGAGGGTGTATGTCATCACTCCGACCCTTACAAATCGTTTATTGGCATATTTGATCCATTTGGAGACCCATGAGGTTGTCCTTGTGCCCCCACACCCACTTGGGAGCACAACAGGTTCTTGATTGGATAACAAGGGGCTAACCCCTTGTCCACTATGTTTGGAGTCCTTTCTTTCAGCATGGCACCCATTGGACTTCATCAGGCCTCCTCAAAGGCCCAAGGATTCACTTTGTTGATCATTCGACCCTCTTGAGAGGCTTATCTTTATATTATTGAACTATTTGGTCGATTTGTCACCAAAAGTTTTGTTATTATGCACATTATCTTCTTTTAGGTGCTAAATTAGGCCTAATTAGCTAAATCAAATTCATTAGGAAGCGTATAAATAGATGAGAGGTGATTCATTTCTCTCATCATCACTTGGATTGGATCATTCTCTCTTGTGAGATTTTCGCTATTCTTTTGGAGGACGAAATTGGATGAATGGATGAATTTTGATGTTTGGATCTCTTCATTTTGTCTTGGAGGTTCTATATTGGCATGTAATGATGATTGGATATACTTGTTCTCACATGTAAGTACTCTTTTAATGCTACTTAGTCATTTTCTTATGTCACATGCATGTTGATGGGGATTTTTGCTATACTAGGCTGAAATTTGCTGCTTTTGTCATGTGAAATGGTGGAAATTTGTCTTTTTATAGCATTTCTTCATGTCATAGGCCATGTTTGAATAAGTGAATATTCCTAGAGATATATTTTATCTTGATAAGTCATCATATATTGCATATCGAAGTATAAAGACCTTGAAGCAATTGTCCCATGTCTTAATTGCCATGTGAAATTGTTCTAGAGGCCTCCTTGACTAAGTGAAATCATCCCATGCATTGGAATGTCCTTGACCCCATTTCCCCTAAAGGATTAGGCACTGATCCTACACAGGTGTCACCTAAAAGCGTATTTTTCTCACCTTTCTCTCTAGGCCTAGCCTACATAGGTCACCTAAGGCATCAATTATCTCACAATCTAGCCATCCAAGCAATTTGATTTTTGGTCCACAACTGTGCTGGAGTTTGCTCTGGAGGCCCTCCAAATTTGAAGCAAATTCGACGGTGGGATCTCGAGATATTGCAAGCCCTAGCTCGATGACCGTTTTTTGCCCTAGGTTTCCCTTGGCTAGTGACCTCATCTGGATCATTGCATTCCATTCCAAGAAAATTTCTCCATTGAGCCTCTTCTCTTCCATAATTAGGTCAAGCCCGTCCTTGAGTGACCAATTCCTCTTACTTGACCTAATTTTGGGTCCACTTGGTCCCGTGTGGGCCTGCAACTTTTTGAAGATAATTTCACAAAGACCATTGTGGAACCAAGGTTTCACAAAGGTTTCTAAGATTAGGTCCCTCTTTCATAAGTCTTATTTGCAAACCCTAGCCCTTGAAATCCCCTTGGCCCTTCTTAGAGAGCCTTACACCTTGCTTCTCAAGCAAGTAAACCATACATTTGAGTCTCTTGTGAATAGGCCTAAGGAATCACTCCTTACCTCTTCATTGACTCATTCATCTAGTGATTTCCTTCATACGGGGTCTCCTCCCATCGCTGTAAGTCCGTAAAGAGCAGGGAGCCTTCGCTGAGGTGACAGTGGGCTATCGGTCCATTGTTGCCCTTTAGGATCCCCTCCGAGGAGCCCTGCTAGTTTGAGCGGTTATAAGGCCTAAAGGCCTCACTTGCCTTAGCCAAAGCCATTTTTTAGGGCCTGTTCTATGCCTGTTGTCATAGTGAGGGCCAACAACTTGTGATTGCAGAGGTCTGATCTTCACTTTACAGTGGCACCTTTGCATTGCATTTCAGTACTAATACTTGTGGTTGCAGGCATTTTGGAGGAGCGTCACTGCTCTTTGGAGCCTAAATGTTATGGTTTGGTTCCTATGCTCGTCAAATCAGCTATTATAGGAGGGCTGCTAGCCCTTGAGGTTTGTTTCCCTCTATATTCTTGACTATTACATTAAAGTATCATATCTGAAACCAAGCTAAGCCATAACCTAATACACTTAAAAGCTAATACAAAGAAGCCTAAGAGCCTTAAAAAACATCACATTAGCAAACAAGGGCATAATCTAACTCTTGTGCTTTTCTATTAATGACTGTCTTGAGTTGTTTCAGAAGTCTAATATAAATTTCAGAGGGCTGATCTTGGTTGGCATTGGTATCTCATAAGGTCTGAGACTTTGTTCCTAATTGCTTCTTATATTTTTGCGACTAATCTTGAGTTGCACAGATCTGATCTGAAATCTACAGTGGCTGGTTAATCATAGCAGTGACTGGAATAATCATAACAGTGTCCTTTGAATGTGATCAACATTAGATCACATATTGGCTACCATTTTTTACATATGGTGTTGAATTATGAGCTAATCGCATGACTGATCTAACTTGACATTACAGTGACATCTTTATATTGTTTCCAGCATTAGCAATTAAACATTGGCACTGTTCTTGGCATCTTATGCTTGATCTAATGGACTGTTATACATTAGCTATGACATTGAACTCATCTCTCTATTGACAGAGGTATATCTGAAATGTCTGGTGGGTATTTGGAAGGTTGATTATTGGTATTAGCAATTGCTGCTTGGTTCAGATCTTGTTGCACCTCACATTCATTCTCTCAATTGCATTGCATAGTTTAAACTTTAAACTTTTGTTGTATCTCATTTTCTCATTTAACTATTAGGAAGTCTTATATAAGTTTTTAAGATTCCTCTTATTATGATTGTTATATCATCAAATTAGAAAGGAATCCTAATAGGGCACATATAATCATTGCTACATTGAGGTATTTCTCTAGTTGTTATTAGTGTCTCGGTCTAATAAGTGATATCTGACATATTGGTTACAAGTTATCTTGTCACCATTGGGGCACATCTTTAAGGCATCTCTAATTGGATAATCTTGCATTACATCCATTGGTAATTGGAATCACGAGTTTAATATTTGCAATCTATTGTAGCTATTCTTCCAGGCCATTGCAGTCTTCCTTTGTTGCTCATTTCTCCAATTGTCAAGCTAACTTTCCCTTGCAGCACTATTTATCTTGTAGCTTGAAGTTATTTTTATTTGTTATGCAAGTTTATAAGTCATTGAGCATTGTTGTTTAAGGCACTGGTCTCTTAACTGATTAATCTTTAGATCCATAATAATCTAATCAAATTCATGTCACATTGCCCGTAAATCTAACTTGCTACCAAATTTTAATCAAGTTACTAAGACAAATAAGTGTATCTCCTAGAACTTGTTGATTCCCAACAAGTTTCCCCTTCATCTTTCACATTTAGGGACTACCCTCCTTAGCTTTCCTAGGAGATAGCTAGAACGGAGTGGGCAGGGATCAAAGTGGCAACCCTTGTCTTGAGCGCTGTCGCATTGGTTGTACAATTCAGGTGACAACATGATACAAATATTATGTCACCTCTATTGATGACCACTTGAGAAAGACCTGGATCTTCTTCATGAAGAAGAAAGATTAGTTCTTCTAAAACTTCGTGGAGTTCAAAGCCTAGGTGGAGAACCAAACTAGTAGGAGGATCAAGGCGTTGAGATTAGACAATGGTGGGGAGTACATCTCCATCGCCTTCAGCGACTTGTGTGCCAAGGAGGGCATCGGGATAGAGCTCACCGCACCTCATAACCCTCAACATAATGGGCTGGTTGAGCATAAGAACCGAAGCATTGTTGGAGTGGCTAGGGCTATGTTGCATGACTAGGGGCTACCTATGTTTCTTTGGGCAGAGGCATACAACATTTTAGTCTTTTTGCAGAATAGGGGTCCACATAGAGTGTTAGGCATAATCACACAAAAGGAGGCTTTCACAGGCAAGAAGCTTGATGTGTCTCACTTTCGAATCTTTGGTAGCCTTGTTTACTGCCATGTGTCTTTTGATAACTGAAAGAAATTGGAGCCCAAAACAGAGAAGGACATTTTTTGTGGGCTACAATGAGACATCTAAGGTGTACAAGGTGTATACTCCAACACCCAGGAAGATAGTGATTAGATGTGATGTGAGGTTCGAGGAAGAAAAGGCTCTCAGGAAGTCCTTGGAGCATGAGAAGGGTGTAACACAAGACGAGGAGCAGTAGGCTCTCAAGTAGAAGGCTCAACCAATTTCTCAGGCTTCATCACAACCAGTGGTTGGGTAGGACGACCAACATGTAGTTGAGGAGAAAGCACAGGAACAAGAGGAAATAGTAGAGTTAGAAGGGCCCACTCAGTTAGTGACTCCTAGTGCAAGGAGAGGATGAGCTAGGTGGGAGTACCGGTTTATCAGGGAGTCTCAGGAGAGAGTTGGAGCTCCCAATTCCACATTCATACAATTTAAACAACCATATAGTTATACCAGGTACATGGCGCTTATTATTGAGATGATAGACTCAAAACCTTCTTGCTATATGGAGGCAACTTCTTAGCAAGTTTGGCATGATGCTGTGGTGGAAAAGTACTCTTCCACCATGCAAAATGATATCTAGGAGATACTGCCAAGATCAGTTGGAAAATCAGTTGTGGGATCACGTTGGGTGTACAAGATAAAGCATGTTGTTGATTGGAGTGTGGAGTCCTGTAAGGCTAGATTTGTGGCCAAAGGATTCTCCTAGGTTGAAGGGATAGACTATGATAAGACGTTCGCACCAGTGGTCCAATATTCGACCGTTAGGACTATTCTGGTGATTGCAACATAGATGGGGTGGAGGATCCACCAAATGGATGTGAAGGCCGCCTTCCTTAACAAAGTTATTGAGGAAGGGATTTATGTTGAGTAGCATGAGAGATTTGAGACTTTCAACAAAGACACATTTTTGTAGGCTAAGGAGAGCTCTTTATTGGCTCAAGTAGGCACGTGGGGCATGGTATGCTTCGGATAGACAACTAACTTCTTGGTTTGGGCTTCACCAACAGTGAAGCTGACCCTAACTTGTACTATATTGTGGTTGAGGGCTAGCCTCTCATTCTTGTGTTGTACATTGATGATTTGATATTGATAGGGGACAAGGAACTCATCTGTGACTGTAAGAACTTGCAGAGAAGTTTGAGACGAAGTATACAAGGTTGATGCACTATTTTCTTGGGTTGGAGGTATGGGGGGTGCTGGACAGATATTCTTGGGATAGGGTAGATACACATAGGAGATTCTCAAGAGGTTCCACATGCAGGATTGCGGGCCCATGACCACGCCTCTAGTCACAAACTGGAAGAAGGTAGATGTCAAAGGTGAGCGAGTGGATGCCACTCTATACATGCAACTCATAGGGTCGTTGATGTATCTCGTGAACACACTACTAGACATTTGCTTTGCAATTAACCAGTTGAGCCAGTTTACGGTTGAGCTGACCAGTGTGCATTTGGTTGCTGCCAAGCACGTGTTGAGGTATCTTAGGGGCACAACAGATTATGGGTTGTTGTATAGGTAGGTTTATGGAGTGAGTTCTCTGGAATTCATCGATGCAGATTGGGTAGGGGGTTTGCAGACAGGAAGAGCACTTCAGGTTGTGCTTTAAGTGTTGAGTCAATAGTTGTTTCCTGGTTCAGTAGGAAGTAGAGATCAATGGCACTGAGCTCCACTGAGGCTGGGTACATGGTTGCCAGCTTGTCCCTGAGGCCGAGGCATCCTCAACCACTCCAAGCTTGTCCTTGAAGTGTACAAACTTCATCCGAGACAAAGGCTTTGTGAGAATGTCAACAACCTGCTCGTTTGTAGAAATGCATTGGAGCCTCATTGCTACCTTCTGTACCATGCCTCGAATGTAGTGGTTCTTGATCTCAATGTGTTTAGACCTGTCATGGAAAAGTAGATTTTCTGAAAGCTTTACACAACTTTGATTGTCACAATGTAATATGGTCTTCTTCAACACTTGATCAAACAATCCTGCAAGCAGCTTCCGAAGCCCCACTACTTCACAACTCGGTAGACTAGCTACAATATACTCAGCCTCTGTAGTGTTGAGTGCGACAAAATGTTTGCTTCCTGCTCATCCAGGATATCATAACAAAACCCAAACTGAAGCAACATCTTGATGTGCTTTTCCTGTCTTTGGCACTTCTTGTCCAATCAGAATCTGTGTATCCCTGCAGTTGTACTTCACCATTTGAGACATATCTCAATCCATAACTGATTGTACCACGTGGATATCTCAACACTTGCTTTGCTGCAATCCAATGTACATGCCTAGGTTCCACCATGAACTGGCTCAAAGCACTGCAAAGAAAATATCAAGTCTGGTATTAACTAGATACTTCAAGGATCCGATCAATCGTCAATACATAGAGGGATCTGCGAAATTTGAATTAGAGCCTCTCAACTTTTTCAGATTGGTCACCATGGGAGTGGCCATGGACTTGCAGTCCATCATCCCCAATCTATGAAGGATCATAATAATACACTTTCCTTGACCAAGTGAGATCTCACTAGGCTTCTGCCACACTTCTAATCCCAAGAAGTAATGCATCAAACCTAGATCCTTCATCTCGAACTCATAGGTCAACTCCTTGTTACACTAATCAATGAGATTTTCTGCTCCTGTAAAAAACAAGTCATCAACATATAACATGAAGATGACAAGCTCACCTTTAACAACCTTTTAGTAAACAATGTGGGATCAACATCACTTTTGGTGAAACCAAGACTCATAAGATATCCATCAAGCAGAGGATACGAAGCCCGACGTGCCTGCTTGAGTCCGTAGAAAGCCTTCTTCAGTCTGCAAACATGAAACTTCTTCTCATGTACCTCAAAGCCCTGAGGTTGCTCTATGTACACTTCTTCCTCAATCACTCCATTAAGGAAAGTTGTTTTCACATCCATCTAATGCAATTTCCAACCCATAATAGAAGTAGTAGAAATGATACTTCTAATAGAAGTGTACCTGGCGACTGGAGCAAATGTCTCTTCATAGTCCTCTCCCTCTTTGTGGGAGAACCATCTTGCCTTAAATCTCGCTTTGTACTTCTCTATGCTGCCATGTACTGTATGTTTGATGTTGTAGATCCACTTGAAAGTCACCACTGACTTCCGCTCAGGTATCCGCACAATTTCCCCCACACCATTCTTCATTATGGACAAATATTTCCTCATCATGGCATCCTTCCAAATTTGCTAGCTTGTTGCCTCCTCATAGTTGGATGGCTCAGAATCAATGATGTGACTCATCAGTGCTGTGTAACCTGAACACTTCTTAAGATGTTTGCATTCCATGAAAGTGCCATGGGGAGTTGCATGCCCCTTTGCATCCTGCATTGTATATCGTAGCCATGCTGACCTCCCTTTGAATTCTTGGAACAATGACCTTAAGTGGGTCCACTAGCTCAATGGGTCCTTGATGATCTAGAGAATGTTCCATAGGTACAAAAGGACTTGAATCCACATCCTTGGGAGCCTCCTACTCCTAATCATCATGAGAGACCCTTTGGATCTCTAGTAGGCTGCATCCTTTCACTTTACATGACTGTCTGCTCCCTCTGAACTAGAAAAGCTCTTCCAGTCATTTGGCACTGTTCTAGATGTTTGTACACTTTCTCCTTCTCGAACAGAAATCACTCTTGCTGAGTTTATGCTCGATCCTGGGAGAATCCTCTTGACACAAACTTTGCTTCGTTCTTCCCAATGCTTCCATTTGCTGCCGAAATCATTGCTTTGGTAGTGTTCATGATGTACCTACAAACCTCATTAGGAGGCCATGGAAGAAACAATTATAACCAAGCAAAAGATACAAGGACAAGAGACCAAAAATGAAGTAATAATAATCAAGGAAGAAACATATGAAGTACTTCTCTTTTGATGTGAGGATTGTATGGAATTGTCAACTCCCCCTTGATCCTTGACTTCTTGCAGAAATCATTGAAATCCATCTACATTGTCATCAAGCTAGAAATGCTCATACTCGTCCTCGTCATCAACTACTAATGCATGTTTCTTTCCTTTCATTCCCTTGCATGAATTGTATGAGTTAGGGCTTTTTCATCCTTGAGTTATCCAACCGCACCAAAGGCTCAACTGCAAGCTAAGACATCTTCATGCTAACGGGAAGATGAACCAAGTACAAACTCCACTGGCATTCAACACTCTAGGTCTCATTCTAGGGTTTCACAAACCGGTAGGACCAATATTTCAATGCAAGTCACATCCTTCTAGATTTCTAAGGTTTACTAACCCTAAGACTTTGAAATTTCATTGACACCCTTTGCAAGTCCAACAAACTTGCCCTGTGCAAATTGTCCCGCTATAGTCATGGAACCAATCATTCTCCCTTGAAAAGAATTTGACACTAATCCATTACAAGATGCCATCATATCATCTTGAACTTTTGAAGATCATTGGATTTTATTGGTTTATACAAAAAGTAGGTGAGGGAGGCTTTCTCCTTAGCTCCCTTTGGCTCTGGAGTAACTTCCTTTTGCTGTCGGAACAAGTCCAATTCTTCTTATAGTTGGCTTCTCCCTTATCATCCTGAGGTTCAACTATCTTGCATTATGGTCAAAGGATCTGGTCACAAATCAGATTGCAGAATAGGTGTTTTAAAGGGGGTGAACTTAATGGCCTTCTTCACCAAAGCTTTGATACCATGTTAATTTTCTAGTGCTAATTGGACAAACACAATTTTCTGCAACTGATAATTACTTCCAATGACGTATGATATTACTTTAGCACATCCCAGAATATCATTAAGCAATTACACTCAAAAAATTTAACTATAAATGCAATAGAAACAATAAAGATCATTGTAGAATAGTCATGCACAGTATACACCAAAATTTTGCTGTGGGAAACCCAAACTCGAGAGAAAACCCAAAAATCTTTTCTAGGAGAAATTGTTCAATTCAACAAAGGTACAATCTGATAGTTTACAAATCAACCTGGGTCAATGGCCCTTCCTTAGGCCTTGTTCTGAGCCATTACCAACTCTGTCCCAACCCTTAACTATTTTGTCTCAAGTAAGCTTAAAATAACACAAAAAATGACCTTAGGATCAACCTCAAGATGACCTTTGAAACTTTCTTCAGGTCTGCCCTAAACAAGGATGAATTTTCACCTCAGAAACTGGCCTCAGGAGGGGCCTGAAATTCAACCTAGAAGGTCAGACCTGTCAGAGATTGGATCAACCTTAGGATAGGCCTCAAACCAGCCCAAGATTGGCCTTAGATTAGCGAAGATGAGCCTCAAATTTGTCCTCTGTTCAACGAGTTAATCTTCCACAAATTTATCTTTAAAGAAGTTTTGTCTTGCACTCAGAGAATTTGCTTCCACAGAGAATTTAATCTCTAATTTAGATCAGAAAGATGCATGTTCAATCAACCTTGATCCTTGCTCTTCATGCTACAAGATTTCCTCTTCCTTAGGCTCTGTTTGCTTTAGATATTTATGCCTTAGATGCACCAAGTTTTCTTGAGATCAAATGTCCTTTTATAGTGTTCTTGTGGTGCCCAAGGGGAAAGTCTCCTTGCTGGGCAGACTTGAACTTTTGGAGCCGACTTAAAGAAAATTAATTTAAATTTAATTTCTTTTTCTTTTATTAAGCTGGCCTGAGTAGCTAGGGAATACATCCCGCAACTACCCAAAATCAACAGTTCCCACTCCACATGTTTTTAATGTTCCATCAAATTTTTGGAATGGGGGAGCACAAGAGTGGGGAGATGCACATGGGGGACATATAGAAGCACCCCCAAATTTTGGGAAAATTCAGGGGGCACGGGGGGATGTTGGTTTCCTAGCACCTAGCATAGGGGTCCCATCTCAAAAAATAAAAAAAATAAAAAAAATAATGATAAATCCCAACAACAACAATTCATCCCATGCAGATTCATCATTGTGCAATGTAAATACTAAAAAATTTACAATAAACAATAACGTGGTACTAAATTCAAATATGCGAATGATGTAAACTTAATTCAGATTAAAATTTAGTAATGAAATACATTGATTCATAAACCATAAATGAAACAAAAATAGTAAAATATTGATGCATTGATTTAAATTCATCATTCTAGAAGTTAATTAGTACTAAGAAAAATAGTAGATACCGAATTTTGAAATAGTAACTTTATATTACAGAAACTCAAATAGTGAGGAGTGACAAGTCAAATATTTGGTCTAGAGCACACAATATTTAAAGTCAAGACTAAAAAGTTAAAACTGAAAATTAATAATGGATAATGAACATTGAAAATAAAATGAGCGTAAAGGAGTGAAAGTGAATAAAACGTAAATACAGATAAAAGTGAGGTGGGGTATTTTTATACTTAGATTTTTTTTAAACCTTTTAAATTTTGCTTTTAATTTTTGCATTTTTTAAGCTTCCATATGAAATTTTTTGGGGGGGATGCCTAGAAGCACCCATTTTCTAGGGAAGATGCCAAGAAGTCCTCCATTCATGGGGGGATGCCTAGAAGCACCCCTTTTTTGGGGTACGTCCAAAAGTCCCCTTTTGGAGCCGACTTAAAGAAAATTAATTTAAATTTAATTTCTTTGTCTTTTATTAAGTTGCCCTAAGTAGCTAGGGAATACTTCCCGCAACTACCCAAAATTCAACAGTTCCCACTCCACATGTTTTTAATGTTCCACCAAATTTTTGGAATTGGGGAGCACAAGAGTGGGGAGATGCACATGGGGGACATATGGAAGCACCCCCCAAATTTTGGAGAAATTTAGGGAGCACGGGGGGAGGGGTGTTGGTTTCATAGCACCTAGCATAGGGTTCCCATCTCAAAAAATAAAAAAAATAAAAAAATAATGATAAATCCCAACAACAACAATTCATCCCATGCAGATTCATCATTGTGCAATGTAAATATTAAACAATAAACAATAAATAATAACGTAGTACTAAATTCAAATGTGTGAATGATGTAAACTTAACTCAGATTAAAATTCAGTAATGAAATACATTGATTCATACACCCTAAATGAAACAAAAATAGTAAAATATTGATGCCTTGATTTAAATTCATCATTTCAGAAGTTAATTAGTACTAAGAAAAACAATAGATACCGAATTTTGAAATAGTAACTTTATATTACACAAATTCAAATAGTGAAGAGTGACAAGTCAAATATTTGGTCTAGAGTAATCAATATCTAACGTCAAGACTCAAAAGTTAAAACTGAAAATTAATAATGGATAATGAACATTGAAAATAAAATAAGCATCAAAGAGTGAAAGTGAATAAGACGTAAATAAAAATAAAAGTGAGCTGGGGTATTTTTATACTTCGTTTTTTTAAGCCTTTTAAATTTTTGCTTTTAATTTTTGCATTTTTTAAGCCTCCATATGAAAGCTTTTGGGGGGGATTCCTAGAAGCACCCATTTTCTAGGGAAGATGCCAAGAAGTCCTCCATTCGTGGGGGGATGCCTAGAAGCACCCCTTTTTTGGGGTATGCCCAAATGTCCCCTTTTGGAGCCGACTTAAAGAAAATTAATTTCTTTATCTTTTATTAAGCCGGCCTAAGTAGCTAGGGAATACCTCCTGCAACTACCCAAAAGTCAACAGTTCCCACTCCACATGTTTTTAATGTTCCACCAAATTTTTGGAATGGGGGAGCACAAGAGTGGGGAGATGCACATGGGGGACATGGAAGCACCCCCAAATTTTGGGAAAATTCAGGGGGCATGGGGGGGATGTTGGTTTCCTAGCACCTAGCATAGGGATCCCATCTTAAAAAAAAATAAAAATAATGATAAATCCCAACAACAACATTTCATCGCATGCAGATTCATCATTTTGCAATGTAAATACTAAACAATAAACAATAACGTAGTACTAAATTCAAATGTGTGAATGATGTAAACTTAATTCAGATTAAAATTCAATAATGAAGTACATTGATTCATAAACCATAAATGAAACAAAAATAGTAAAATATTGATGCATTGATTTAAAATTTAAATTCATCATTCTAGAAGTTAATTAGTACTAAGAAAAATAGTAGATATCGAATTTTGAAATAGTAACTTTATATTACACAAACTCAAATAGTGAAGAGTGACAAGTCAAATATTTGGTCTAGAGTAATCAATATCTGAAGTCAAGACTCAAAAGTTAAAACTGAAAATTAATAATGGATAATGAACATTGAAAATAAAATGAGCATAAGGAGTGAAAGTGAATAAAATGTAAATAAAAATAAAAGTGAGGTGGAGTATTTTTATACTTCGTTTTTTTTAAAACCTTTCAAAGTTTTCCTTCTAATTTTTGCATTTTTTAAGCCTCCATAGGAAAATTTTGGGGGGGATGTCTAGAAGCACCCTTTTTTTGGTGTTAAGTTATGGTATGTTCTATGCTTATAATAGTTTACTTTTCTTCTTATTATTATCCACAGATTAGCAATCACATGTACATAAAATAAAGTGCAGATAGAACATTAAACGATCGACAGAAAACAACCCAAGACAAGAGACACAAGATGTGGCGGCTAGCCAAGGACAAACCCCACAATGTGTGGGGAAACCCTTTGATCAAATCTTCTTTTATCTTCAATTATTCAGTAGAGAGAAATAGTACAATAAATCTGATTTATATTAGCAGTAGCAAACCCTAGATCAGTAGCATCAACATTAACGGCTTCATCGTCAAACTAGGGCAGACGATATCTCACAAACCGACTGTCGGATCGGCTTGATTCCACCACCAAAAGTTGTGGCTTCCAGAGGAGCTTCAGATGAACCTATAGCGCAGTTCAGATGAGGAGATCTTCTATTCCACGCAGGTCAAACTTCACTTCTGCAGTTGCAGCTTCAGTTTCAGCAACTTCCTTCAAACTAGGGCAGTCGATATCTTGCAAACCGTCTGTTGGATTGACTTGATTCCACCACCAAAAGTTGCGGCTTTCAGAGGAGGTTCAGATGAACCTACAACGCAGTTCAAATGAGGAGATCTTCTAGTCCACGCAGGTCAAACTTTATTTCTGCAGTTGCAGCTTCAGTATCAGCGGCTTTCGGCTTCACATGTGTGAGGGAAAGACCCTTTTCTGCGCAGTAGAGAAGAGACTCTTTTCTGCGCAGTAGAGAAAGAGAGATGTTATGAGATGAGTGAGTCCAAATGAGGATAAGTCCTATATTTATACACAATGTTGGTGTTTGAATATATGCCACTGTTGGGCTTCTGAGCCTACATGAGTTGTAGGTCGGCTTGATAATAATTCCATAATCAAAATAAATTCATATCTCTATGAATATTTATCAGAATTGGATGATCTTTAGATCAATACTACACCTCTCGACAAGAGCAATCTAATAAAAATATTATCAGCAATGAATAAGATGACCCACATGAAGTTTTGCCCTAGTTGCCAATTTTAACATTTGGGGTACACCCAAAAGTCCCCTTTTGGAGCCGACTTAAAGAAAAGTAATTTAATTTTTTTTTTTTTTAATTAAGTTGGCCTGAGTAGCTAGGGAATACTTCCTGCAACTACCTAAAATTCAACAGTTCCCACTCCACATGTTTTTAATGTTCCACCAAATTTTTGGAATGGGGGAGCACAAGAGTGGGGAGATGCACATGGGGGACATATGAAAGCACACCCAAAATTTAGGGAAATTTAGGGGGCACGAGGAGGGATGTTGGTTTCCTAGCACCTAGCTTAGTTGTCCCATCTAAAAAAATAAGCAACAACAACAATTCATCCCATGCAGATTCATCATTGTGCAATGTAAATATTAAACAATTACAATAACGTAGTACTAAATTCAAATGTGTGAATGATGTAAACTTAATTCAGATTAAAATTTAGTAATGAAATACATTGATTCATAAACCATCAATGAAACAAAAATAGTAAAATATTGATGCATTGATTTAAATTCATCATTCTAGAAGTTAATTAGTACTAAGAAAAATAGTAGATACTGAATTTTGAAATAGTAACTTTATATTACACAAACTCAAATAGTGAAAAGGGACAAGTCAAATATTTGGTCTAGAGTAATCAATATCTAAAGTCAAGACTCAAAAGTTAAAACTGAAAATTAATAATGGATACTGAACATTGAAAATAAAATGAGCATCAAAGAGTGAGTGAATAAAACGTAAATAAAAATAAAAGTGAGGTGGGATATTTTTATGCTTCGTTTTTTTTAAACCTTTTAAATTTTGCATTTTTTAAGCCTCCATATGAAAATTTTTAGGGGAGGAAAGCACCCATTTTCTAGGGAAGATGCCAAGAAGTCCTCCATTTGTGGGGGGATGCCTAGAAGCACCCCTTTTTTGGGGTATGTCCAAAAGTCCACTTTTGGAGCCGACTTAAAGAAAATTAATTTAAATTTAATTATTATTAAGCTGGCCCGAGTAGCTAGGGAATACTTCCCGCAACTACCCAAAAATCAACATTTCCCACTCCACATGTTTTTAATGTTCCACCAAATTTTTGGAATGGGGGAGCACAAGAGTGGGGAGATGCACATGGGGGACATATGGAAGCACCCCCAAATTTTAGGGAAATTTAGGGGGCACGGGGGGGATGTTGGTTTCTTAGCACCTAGCATAGGGGTCCCATCTCAAAAAATAAAAAAATAAAAAAATAATGATAAATGCGAACAACAACAATTCATCCCATGCAGATTCATCATTGTGCAATGTAAATACTAAACAATAAACAATAACATAGAACTAAATTCAAATGTGTGAATGATGTAAACTTAATTCAGATTAAAAATTTGTAATGAAATACATTGATTCATAAACCATAAATGAAACAAAAATAGTAAAATATTGATGCATTGATTTAAATTCATCATTCTAGAAGTTAATTAGTACTAAGAAAAATAGTAGATACCAAATTTTGAAATAGTAACTTTATATTACACAAACTCAAATAGTGAAGAGTGACAAGTCAAATATTTGGTCTAGAGTAATCAATATCTAAAGTCAGGACTCAAAAGTTAAAACTGAAAATTAATAATGGATAATGAACATTGAAAATAAAATGAGCATAAGGAGTGAAAGTGAATAAAACGTAAATAAAAATAAAAGTGAGGTGGGGTGTTTTTATACTTCGTTTTTTAAACCTTTAAAATTTTTGCTTTTAATTTTTGCATTTTTTAAGCCTCCATAGGAAAAATTTTGGGGGGGATGCCTAGAAGCACCCATTTTCTAGGGAAGATGCCAAGAAGTCCTCCATTCGTGGGGGAATGCCTAGAAGCACCCATTTTTTGGGGTATGCCCAAAAGTCCCCTTTTTTGTGTTTCCCCACTTTTTCCCAAAATGGGGACATGTGGAAATGTTTGCCCATGCGTCCCCTAGTCTCAGGAGTGTGGAGAACATGGGGAACATGTCCCCATGGAACATTACACTTTTTCTCTAGTGAGAATAGAGATGCCTAACTCTTTTCTTAAGTGAGGTGTTAGGACATATGTCACAGACCTTGCATGGACCCATTCTTAGCTAGATTCCATAAGGAGGATCACTTATTTCTTCCCTGTTGCCCTACCTGCTTATGGTAGCAAATCACAGGTGAGCCCTAGATCATTTGAGATTATAGGTCACTGAGACCTTAGATCTCTTCTCGACCCCAATCCCCCCCTTGGATAGGTTGATCAAACTTTGAAAGACTCTCAAGGATCTCCAGTTCTAGATCCCACTAGGGGGGTAGACATGTTGCTGCTAGGTGGTCTTAGTGTTGGACCAACTCTGTACAAAGCATTGCCCAATAAAGCTTGTATGAGCAACAAGTTTACTGTGCATAGTTTCTTTTTATTGATCTTAGATGTTAGGACAGATGGGCATCTTTGATCGAGGGATCCTCCCAAGATTATATATTGAGGCTCTCTTGGCTTCAATTGATGATTTGGATGGGGAACCCTCTTCATCTTCTTCCTCTTAATTCCGCTTCTAGTTCTAGTGCATCTTGTTGTTTGCATCTATGTTACTTTTCTTTTTCAATGATTTTTGTGTTTTTTTTATATTAATGATAAGAGTTGTTTTCACATTCATAAATAAAATTAGACATAAATAAAATTATTATATCTAATCTTATCTTTCTTGGCATGTGATGCTATTGTTTTGTTGGAATTTGACTTTTCATGTGCACTTATAGCTAACAAGTAAAGAAATTAAATGAATTGATTGAACACAAAAATGCCTCCATACAACCTGTTGTTGCCTAAAGTGTACACCTAAGGTCAACACTCAAAGTAGGGACCGTGACTTTGATCCCTGCTCACTCCATTTAAGCTCCCCCCTTAGCTGTTGACCAATTCCTGTCAACCAACCAAAAGCAAGAAATTTAATCAATTGATGGAACACGAAAATTCCTACATACAACCCTAAGTAATGGCACTAGCCATATTTATGCAATAGGATCCCTTGTAAGAGGGTTTCATTTAGGTATGAATAAGTGTTATACTTGAAGTACATGCTATTGTAGTTTTAAAAAGAAGCTAGTTTGACTGTTTATCAATTCAAATTTTTTGGTCAACACTCTTTAGGTATCTAACCAGCCATTGAATCTGATTTGGGGATTGGTTTGGTACCTAATTAGTACCTGTTACTGACCAAAAAGTGGGTAACCCCATAGGAGAAATCTTTCTCCTACTTTGGAGTTTGGACAACCAACCAACCAACAACCCTACATTGCTTAGTATATGATGATATGCCATATTCCTTTGTCGTTTGCACTGGTCAAACATCTCTTCTTGTCCAACATTCTTCTTGAAGGAAGGTGGGTCACCATTCAACATATATTTTCACCATTTTGCAATCATGTTCTTTTACTTAATGTTTTTGGCATTCTAACAAGGACTAAGGAGTGATCTGGATGATTGACTGATTTTGATTGCAAACTTGTTCTCTCACCTTAGCAAGTAGGATAGTTTGTGGCCCTAGTCTAGTGGGACCTCCTTTGAGGCCTTAAGGTTATAGGATGGGTACTACTTGGGAAACTTGGATTGAAGTAGGTTGTCCATAACCTTTCCATACTTGCCACTCTTTCACCATTCCTCTAATTTGATGTCCATCCTTTGGGTTTGTTGTCATTTGTTCATTGGGATTGGCACCCTCATACCCTTGAGTTTGGTCTAGAAACTTTGCCTTGGAGGTTGATGGAGCTAAAAGAAAGGTAAAAGCATAAGATGGACACAGTGAAAGAAAATGAAAAGCTAAAATGCAAAATATGGATGGGATATTAATTAGCGCGTGGGCAAAATCTTAGAATGAGCTCAACCCCCCTCACTAGCTATCACCTAGTTCTTGAGCAATAGATGCCAATGTTCCATGGGGACACATCCCCTGGGGTGGGCTGCACACACCCCACGCTTCCCATGCACTTGGGATGGGGGGATGCCTAGAGAAATGTTTCCCCATGCCCCCCTTTTGGGGAGACATGGGATGACACAGGAGGAAATGTTTCCCTAGTGCGGGGGATGCGTCTCCCCAAAAGGGGTGCTTGTCGCTGTCCCCCCTTAGAAAGGGCTAGAAGTTCCCACTTAATTTTGCTTGAAAACAATAATTTATGAGTGGGGAAGCTTAATATTCAACTCTACGAGTAATGTTAAATTCTTAAAGTAATTCATTTTCATCCTTCTATGTAAATTTTTAACATTACCATCAATTGACTCGAGATGTTTGAGAGTGGTTCTGAATTTATTGGCCTTCATATGGAAAAAGTAGAATTTTAGATCCCAATGAAAACACAACAGACTTAACAGTTTTTAGGATTCTATCATGTATGAGGGTCAAGAACTAGCATCTAATCAAGAGCACCAAGCCCAAAGGCACCCCTTTGAAGGGGGGACACGTCCCCCTCAATTCTGTCTAATAACCCTTCAAATTAAAAAAATATAAAAAAATATATATAACAAATATCAAAACCTAAACTAATTTTCTATTCCTAACTCATTCATTCGACTTACCAAGCTTACCTCTAATCGGCTTACCATGCGACGCTATCTTACCAGTTAACTCTTGCGTCTCCTCCCCCATGGTGCTCCTTCAATGCTCATTGTCCATTTTTAATTTTTAGTTTCAACTTTCGAGTCTTGATTCTAGATATTAATGACCTTAGATATATTTATATCAATTTACTATTCCAGTCTTCAGACTTCAATATCTACTATAGTCTATATTGCTAAGTACTAATTAGATTCTAGAATAAACAATGATGAATTTAAATTTTAAATCAATTTAGAATCTAGAATGATTAATGATGAATTTAATTTTTAAATCAATGTAGATTCTAGAATGATGAATATGGATCAATGTATTTCATTATTGAATCTTGTGGTGTATGAATGAATGATATATGTAGTAGTATGAATGATGAGTATGATGATCAGTGTATTTCATTATTTTATTCAATTAAACTATGAATCTATGTTATTTATTGCTTTCATTATAGAATATGATTTTGAAATATATATATATATATATATATATAAACAAAAAATTATATACCTCGACGTCCCCTTGTCCCCCCCTAGATTTCCCTAAAATTTGAGGGTACTCCCACATGCCCCCCTGTGTGTACCCCACACCTGCGTTCCTCCATCCCAGAGTCTTGGTGGAACTTTACTAGATGCTCCATCACATATTAAAGGAATCCTTGTATGTCCCAACTCTAATGAGCGAGAACTAAGAAGTTGTCTTATCATTGAGGGGTAAATAAATGCTATATCATTAAAAGAAAGTTTGGACACCTAAACTATGTTCCATAACAAAGCATTATCAAAAAGGAGTAAAAGGCGCACTAGAGAGGTGGAAAAAGTGGTCGAGAAAAGGGGTAACTCATGCCTCCATGATTTCTTCCTCCATACATCTATACACTCAGGATGCTCCATCAATTGGTCCCGTGGCCATGGCACCTTGCCATGAAGCATTTACCCTCTGTTGCGACATTATCAAGAGCACCTATGAATTGAAGGGTTGACCTAGGACATGTCACCTCCCATTAGGGGCTGGAATTTTGTAATAAAGTTGACCATCTAGCCATCCCTAACACAGGCATGGAACACTTTTATGGGACTTGGTCTAGTTAGATATTTGAAGGTGATCGCAGTTTGGAGTATTATTGTGCCCTTAATAGTTAGGTATGGTCCACTATGATGCATCTATGGTCATTACCCCTAATGATTGGTAACTTTCACTTGATTTTGAGATGGTTTTTCCAGGTAGGCATTCACACAACAACGGAGGCCTTGAGGGCACACTTCATGTCTCCATTGCACATTATACCTGGGTCATTCCATATTTTCACAGAGCATTTATGACCTTGTAGATGCAGCGTTTCCCATCCAAAGCAAAGTGTTGGGCCCTTTAGTGACTCCAACAGATGATTGACACCTCTGAGCACCCTCAGATATTGAAACACTAAGCTCATCTTGCTTGGAATTGGAGATTCTTTATGCTGTACCAAGTGGACCTGGCATGCCTCTAGGCTGGCCTTGACATTGTTTGATGGGCATGACTTGATTTGGAGTCCAGACGATGATGGTCATCCCATGATAACAAGGGAGGGCTTGTACTAGCACTTGGAGTCCCAGCACTGGAGAGCGATGATGCCACGTCATACTTCTAGCACTTGAGATAAGGTGACATATTGCACCCAGAGCATGGTTTTGACACTTGGAGGCATTTTGAGGTGCTTCTTGAGGGCTTCCACTTAAGGATGGGAGTTGATTATGACGATGGGACATTCCTTTAGCCCATCCATGCATTTTCCCAACATTTATTTCCCAAAAAAGGCATGATGTCATGCTTATGGAGTTTTCAACCCACACTCTTGGGCTTTTCTGGCATATTTCTATTATTATGAGCTATGAGGTTGGCTTGTAACCCCTTATCTTGATGGACACTCAAAATTAAACTTGTTATAGGGCTTCTAGGCTAATTTTAGAAAGTGATAGACCTCATAATAATATAAGTTGAGGATCACTCACTTGACATTTTTCATCAACACTCTAGAGTTTCAACCTCTTTTCTAGAGCTCAACTTATCCTTTGTGTAACTCGTTACTTGTGGAGATGTGATTTTTTGGAGCTTTTTGCCATTGGAGAGTGGCCTCTTGGAGATTTCTCTTAGGATTGAAAGGTCTTTTCATGGAAGAATTGTAAGTTTATTGTAGATTTTTCATTGTTTTACATGTATTTGAATTATTGCTAGGGTTTTTCTATAATCCATGTCTAAATGCAAATTATTTATGGAAAATCTTGGTTAACTTTTTCATGTTGAATATTTCTTCCTTGAAATCCATAGGAGAAATCTTAGTGTGCATCTCCTATTTAATTTATTCCCTCACAAAAAAGATAGTTAAGGGTTTGTTTAAGTCAAAACTAGAGTTCCTCCACCCCCCACCCCTTACCCCAAGCATGTGTCTTTTATCTCTTAAAATTACCCAAACAATCCATCACCCGAGTAGGATTAGGCATGAGTAAGCTTTATGTTGATCATAAACCTTGAAAAACTCAATATTTTTCTTCCTTTCTATTTTCCCAAGCCTTTTAAGCAAGCTATTGGGGTTTTTCCATAGGATAGTTTGTTTAGGGCATTTGCAGATGAATGGTTGTGGGATAAAAACCTAATTTTTATCCTTGTAATCCTTTTAAATGCAAAATCTAGCCTTTTTCATGGTAAAAATTTCCCTTTGAATGCTGATGTCATCCTTCTCTAAACAAGTTTGTTTCTTAGAAACCCTAACACTAGTCTAACTTCAACTTGAGTCTTATCTCGAGGGTTAGATCTATTATTTTGTGGACCTTATCTTTTAGTAAACCCTTTCTTTGACGCATATGTGTCTAGGTACTCCTTTATTGTTGCCTCTCAATAAACCCTAGTTCATATAAGTCCTTGCTAGTTTAGGCGCATGATACACTATTCCTTATTTAGAAGTATTGAGCCTTTTGTCCATCTTTGAGTGTCTTCACCTAGCCTATGCCTTCATCACCTTGAACCCTATAACTTAGAATATCCTCATAGGTGATCGATCATTAGGAAGCCTCCCTTGTGATGAAATTCCACTAAAGCACAGCAGGAAGATTGCTGAGGTGAAAATGACAATCTCCTTTTGTAACACCCCCTCCCAACTCTACCCAAAGTAACCATGCAAATTGGGGTAAACATAAGGAGAGATGCTACTACAATCATATTCGACCTCCTATGTCACCTTAAGGAAGTGGAATCGATGGAATATCACACACAATCATCCAACATCATCAACAAAATCCTCAGGAGACAAGTCAGCCACCTGTCCCTGGGTTCCACTGCTATTTTGCAGCTCTTAGGCCATAGTTGCTCTCATGCTATGGGCAAGGGAGAGGCCATAAACCCAAAATCGCTCTCACGGCCTGCCTGTCAGCTACTGTGGACCAAAATTGCTAGTTCTGTGCTATCGACCCCGGGGTTTAAGCCATTTTTCTAGTGTAGGATCCTGACCTTTGCCCAGAACTTGTTGTAACTTCCAAAATTCATTAAAAACATAATAACAATGATGATGAAACAAAAATCACCCTCAGGACTAGGCTTGAGCATTCCCAACTGGGATTGCCATTCTATCAATCACTTGGCTTCAATGCAACCTACAGGTCTAGGATACAAGACAGAGCACAAACGACTGAAACAACTTATGAAACATAACCAAAAGGATCACCTCCTTCTCCATTGAACTACTACATCATCAATTAGGTCTTGGATCCATCCATTTAACAGTTACAAGTAAATACATGAAATAACCATGACATGAACTAGTCATTCAACCATGTTTATAACCAACATAAAGCCATATAAATATCAAAGGTATGACAACCTTTGAATCCACATATAAATCAGTGCAAAAGTAAGAGAACTTAGCTTTTATTAATCATAGGCAAATCCAACTAGGTTCGGGACTTCCATGTACCACCCGACTATAGACATGGCTGAACCAAATCTCTCTTTCAGCTAGTTACCCCCGTGCCATATTCCAAGCATGAATGTGAGATCTCATAGAACAACCAATCCAAGAACAACCAAGGGAATCCAGAGGTTAAACCACTTACACCCTCACCAAACCGTGATCACACCAAAACCGGTGCTCCGATCACAACCGAATAGAACTTGGAATGCCATTTGGAATCCATCACTATACTTGAGGAATTTTCCATCTCCTTGTCTCTTAGGTTTTACTGCAATCCAATCCGGATCACTAGGCCCTAAATCGAGACTGCTCCCTCAGGCTTTACTGTGTATCCCACCACAACCAGTCAAGGGATTCCTAGGCCTTTGGGAATGAACCTTGAGACCACCTTTGCCTCGGATTTCGAAATACATCCGGCAAACCAAAGCTCAAAAACCGAAATAACATCCCAACATACCATGGCATCTGAAAAAAGGCTAGGCGAGGCTGAAATCCATAGTCATAAACCGACAAAACCATGCCACAAACAACAAGAGAACCATACACCAACATGCAAAGCCATGCATGTCTAAACCAGCTAGGAAATCACACATGCAAAAGGTTACGTGCAAGCATTCCTGCTGAAGCTGCTTGATCCAACTTTCCTTTCCTTGATCCTTGCTTGAGTGCTCCAAGAAAACTCTAAGTGACCAAGAGTGTGTGAGAGAGAGAGAATAATGAGAGAGCTCCAAACTTGAACTTGACAAAAGCCATGAATTGATCCTCAAAAGTCGTTTTATGCATGAGGCTTCTAATTTCTTCATTTTGCATCATTTTCTTTCAATTTCCTCCTCACATGCAACCTGTGACCTTTCACTTTACTTTTCTCTTATTTTTCTTTATTTTCATAAATAAATGTGCCAAAAATGCCTTTTTGCCTTTTAATGCCTTTGCCTTAGCCTTTGCCAATTTTCTTAGCCAAAACACACATCCAGTGATGCCCATTAGGATATCTTTGCCCAACATTCAGCTTGGAACAAGTTTCCCTCACTTGTGGTCTTATTTTGTCTTTATTAACTTTTATTACACGAACTTTTCACCAAGGTTGTTACAGAACCCTCCCCCTTTGGGAACATCGTCCTCGGTGTTAAACCACAACAAGACCTCAGCAAAACCACTGAAAAGCAAACATACTGTCTATGGAGCTATATAACTTAGCTCGTTGCAATATTTACAATGAAGAACCTGCTCAAAAGAAAAACATCATGACAACATGACAATATAACAACCATAATAACATGACACCCATACCGCTTATTGGAGCTGTATAACTTAGCTCATGGAGGTATTTACATCCATATAGATATACATATACAAATATCAAAACATCAACAAAACATATGCCAAACATAAACCAACATCAAACCAAAACTGCTTTGCCTCAACCAATGAACAATGAAGGATATAGGGCCCGCATCTGATCCACCATCTCCCATGTAGCTTCTTCAGGCCCAAAGAGCTTCCATTGCACTTTAACTTGCTATATGGCTTTGTTCCTGAGCATGAGATGTTTTCGTTGCAATATGCACTAAGGCTTCGGCTGGAACTCTCCTTCTTACTCCATCTGCGATACAAACCAATCAATAACATGATCAACATTCTTTATATAATTCTTAAGCGATGAATATGGAAAACATCATGGACTTTCACTGTTGGAGGTAGTGTAAGTCGATATGCCACTGGTCCAATCCTCTCAAGGATCTTAAAAGGCCCGCAATACCGTGGTGCCAACTTGGCACATGAACCAATCCTCAAAGAGCTTTTCTTAGGCTTGATGCGCAAATACAAATGCTCCCCAACCTGAAACTCTTTGAACACTCTGTGCTGATCTACATAACTTTTCTATCTATACTGTTATGCCTTTAGATTCTTTTTGATAACCTGCATTTCTTGCTCCATGTCCGTCAACATGTCCAGTCCAGTAAGTACCCTGTTCACTGGATCGCTCCAACTGATGGAAGTGTTACAACTCCGTCCATATAATGCCTCGAAAGGACTCATCCTCAATGACTCTTGATAACTATTATTTTATGCAAACTCCACCAATGGAAGATACTCCCATTTCCTCTACTGGTGCATCATTTACATCCTAACATATCCTCAAAATCCTGTTGACCCTCTCTGTCTGACCATTTGTTTGCAGATGATAAGTTGTACAGAAGCCCAACTCTATACCCAAGCCTGCAAATAACTCCTTCCAAAACTTGGAAGTGAACTTTGCATCCCTGTCTGACACAATATTCTTTGGAACACCATATAGTCGCACTATTTCTTTGACAAACACTTGTGCTACCTCGCTAGCTGAATATGTAGTCTTCACCGGAATGAAGTGAGTTACCTTGCTCAATCTGTCAACCACGACCATAATAGAATCGTGTTGCCTCACTGTCCTCGGAAGACCTGTGATGAAATCCATGGAAATGACCTCCCATTTCCATTCCGGAATTGCTATAGGCTGTAGTAAACCACCTGGATGCTTGCATTCCGCCTTTATTTGCTTGACAGTCTAAACATCTAGTCACGAACTCAACCTCTTCCTTCTTCATATTCGGCTAATAATAGAACTTCTTCATCGCCGTCAATGTCTTATGATATCCTGGTTGCCTTGAATACAGTTTTACATGAAACTCCCTCAAGATAAGCTTCTTGAGCTCACTGCAATTCGACTCATAGATCATGTCTCTAAACCGCACCAAGCCATTTTCTGTGAGACGATAGTCTGCATCATGATCCCTTGTACCTGTACCTGCACTTGTACCTGTGCCTGTATCTGTACCTGTGCTCTACTGTAACTTGTGCATAATCTCCATGTATTTGCCATCCCACTATCTTGTCTGCAAGATTCTATCCTATAACATTGTCCTGTAGGAGCTTATAGCTGTATATGGTTTACCTGTACCTTCCTGCTAAAAGCATCTGCAACCCGGTTCTCCTTCCCTTTGATGTATCTGATCGTGAAGTCAAACTCACTAAGGGTAACCAACCCTCTGGCTTGCCTGGCATTTGGTTTTCGCTAGTCAAACAAATACCTCAACCCACTGTGATTGCTCATCAATGTAAACCTCTTGCCCATAAGATAATGTCTCCACTTCTTCAATGCATGCATAATTGCTGCTAGCTCAAGATCATGCGTTGGATAGTTCTGCTCATGCTTATTCAGTTTCTACGACTCATAGCACACTACTTGTCCTTCTTTCATGAGAACTCCACCACGTCCCCTCTTGCAAGCATCTGTACACACTACAAACTCCTTGTCTGGATCCATAATCTTTAACACTCGTGCATGTGTCAACAACTGCTTAAGCTGCTCAAAACTATCTTCACATTCTGCCGTCCATTCAAACTTCTTACCCCCCTACTGCAATGATGTGATAGGATATGTGATACGTGAGATGTTCCTGATGAACCTCCTGTAGTAACCCATCCCATGAATGATCTCACCTCATCTACATTCTTAGGAGATGCCCACTCCATGATGGCCCTTATCTTCTCTGGATCTACTGCTATGCCTTCCTTGGAGACAACATGTCCCAAGTAGTGTACCTCAGTCTGAAAGAAGCTGCACTTGCTAAGCTTAGCATACAACTGATGCTCTCTTAGCAATATCAACACTACTGCTAAATGTTCGACATGTTCTTCCTCATTCTTAGAATATACCAATATGTCATCAATGAATACATTAACAAACTTGTCCAAATAAAGACGCAACACACTATTCATCAAACACGTGAATGTAGCTAGAGCATTACTCAAACTGAATGGAACAACAACAAACTCATAATGCCCATACCTGGTCTTGAACGCAGTCTTGAAGATATCCTTTTCCTTGATGCGCACTTGATGGTATCTCGATCTCAAGTCGATCTTAGAGAACACTGCTACTCCCTTTAGCTGATCAAACAAATCATTAATCCTCGGCAATGGGTCCCTGTTCTTAATCGTTAGCTTATTCAACTGCCTGTAATCAATGCACAATTTGAGAGTACCATCTTTCTTCTTTACGAACAACATTGGTGCACCCCAAGGTGATACACTGGGTTTGATGTTTCCTTTGTTCAACATTTCTTTTAGCTGCAACTTCAACTCTACCAACTCAGGTGTGCTCATCCTGTAAGGTGCTTTCGATGCTGGAGCTGACCCTAGCACTAACTCAATAGAAAAGACTACCTCCCTGTGAGGTGACAACTCTATAATGTCTTCTGGAAATACATCCTGACATTGTTGCAAAACTCGGTACCTGCTCAACACATCGACATCCTCAACCTCATTACCCTTGTCACTGGAAATGTGTACTGCAAACATCACACAACCTTTTTTGCAATTACGCTTAGCCTGCATAGCGGTAACCATCCTCATTGATGTAGGCTTCTTCTTTCTCTACAAGGTCCTCTTTTCCTCACTATCATCCACACACTCAATGGCCTTGTCGAAGCAATCCAATTTGGTTCTGTGAAGGTATAACCAATCCATACCCAAAAGCATACTATACGAACCCAATGGCAGTACATTCAAATGTGCTGCTGTAGGGATACCATTTAACTCAAGTGCACAAGCTCTTACCCAATGGTGAACTCGCTTCTGCATGCACTTCTTTTTTCACTTATCCACCAAGTCAGGATTAATATAACTATAGTTAGATCCAAGATCAATCAAAATAGAAACAACTTGATCACAAAGCTTACCGTCCATCTCAATGATCGATGCCTGATGATCCGCCTGCCTATTGTCCATAGCTGCATAAATATGAGGAATGCGATGACCAACATCACCAACTGTATGCGCCCCCTGAGCATTGTAGATCTGGGGTCTACCACCACTCTAATACTGCCGACAATCCCTCTTACTGTGATCCTTACCACATATCCAACACTGCAATGGTTCACTACCATCGCCTCTAGCCTGCTTCTCTCCATGTCCCTTCTCAGTTGTATTGAATCTTTTGTAAGGAATTGCATTTTCTTTCTCACTTGCATCTTGAGGTCTTCCTCACTTTGGTGGCCATTTTCCTTTAGCTTTGTCATTTCTTTTCAAGTCATGTTTCGGTTCAACTTTGCGCTTTGACTGCTCATAACAATGCTTCAACTTTTGGATGGCCTCTTCCAACGGTCTAGGCTCATTGAACTGAATCTGGTCTCTGTGTGCAACTGACAATGCACTGATGAATCTCTGAAACTTGGCCTTCTCTTCTCTGAGGTAAGGCACATATCTCAACAACTCCAAAAATTTGCTAGTATACTCATCTGTCACAGAACCCATCCGCAACTCATAAAACTCCTTAGCTTTATCATCATAGTACCTCTCAGACAAGTACTTCTTCTTGAAGAGCCTTTCAAACACATGCCAAGTCAAATCATCCTCATGTATGTCCTTGAAATTCTTCACGTCTTTCCGCTAAATATCCGCTTTATCTTTGAGACTGAAAAGAGCTATCCTTGCTTTCATGTTTTCTGAGTAATCATGCAATCTCAAGAATTTCCTCATGTCAAGCAACCAAGTCTCCGCATCTTGCGATTTCATCATCTCTCCATCAAAGGTAGGTGGCTTTGCCTTTTTGAACTCGTCCGACGAATATCGCCTATCATTCCTCCTGTACGGATGATAATGATGACAATCATGATGTCTATCAGAACCAGAACTAGAGTAATACCTGTGTTTGCCACCCCTCCTATCCAGAGTGTCCAACATCCTGCCATCTTTGACAGTGTCAGATCTATCTGATCTATGTTTACTATGAGACCCGCTGCCATATGGCTCATTAGTTCTGTCCTCATGTCCATTGCTGATCCGAAGAGGTCCCTGTTGCTGCAAATCTGACAAACTCTGAAGTAATATTGCATTCACCTCTGCTTGTTTCTCTTGTGCCTGGATGATTTTGTCATTGTCTGCTTTGCAACTCTTTATTTCTTCCTTCAAGCTTCTCAATGTGTCTACCAAGTCAGAAGAGTGACCCACACCACGCTGCTCATCTGATGCATAGGGAGATTCTATGTAGTCTACCACCTTGCTAACCATATGATCTCTTTCCTACAAGGCATACTATGTCAGCTAAACCAAATCACCATAAATCAACGTACCTTAGCATACTTGGGGAGGATACCTTGTCTGCAAGATCATCAAATCAGCGTGATGCATGTACAACATAACCATAATAACATATAGACATATATCAATAAGTGCATCAACGCATAACCATCATACTAACTAGGGTCCAATTAACAATCCAAGGCCATATCAACAATGCATGTTATGACTTCATGCATGACAAAAACCATTACTCCATTATACACATTGCCTCATGCAACTATCCACCTGCATAAGCAATGTCTAATCAACTACACATACGCATAACTGCATGTAGTCGAGCATAAACGATCAATTTTTGTAATCAACCTACAAGACTGATGCATGTAATCAAAGAACCAAGAATGCAACCCAACGTACAAGGATGTAATCAAGCTGCATATTATTGTATAACCAGTCATATACTCATGACGATGCATTCCATAAAATCAACATCAAGTTCCTCATGATAGCCTTACTACTACCATGATCAATATGATGCAGTGCAACAAGCACATGGAATGCAAGTGTAAGAGCCACACACTCAACTGATGTGCATGCATGACCAACACATTCACCCATATCTATAGCACCAAATATGACCGAAGAGAGCGTAACCATGCTTTGATACCGATCTGTAACACCCCCTCTCAGGTCTACCCAAAGTAACCATGCCAACTGGGGTGAACATGAGGAAAATGCTACTACAATCAGATTCGACCTCCTATGTCACCTTAAGGAAGTGGAATTGTCGGAACATTGTTGAAAAGTGTGCAACAAGAAATGCTCAATTTAGGAAGTGCTAAAAATAGAACTGCTAAAAATAACACTTCTAAAAATAGCAGTTTGGCTAATGAGCATTTTGGTCACCTTGGGTGAGAGGTGAAACTGCTAAAAATAACATCTTCTAAAAATAGCATTTCTAGGTCCCTTCCTATTTATAGCAGTCCCTGGTCTATTTATAGGAAGTAAATTCGAATTTAGTTTTACTAGCAGTTTGGAATATTAATTAATTAATTTTCCATGAGTTAATTAGTTAAGGAAAAGCAAACTTGAAGTCTTTGTGAGAACATGCAATTATTTCTCCACTAATTGGGGAATGTGTCCTTGATTCGTTCCACTGATTGAGGAATTAAGGATGAGTTCTATATTGAGAGGATCAGTTGACTTAGTTTAACTTAGTCAAGTTTAGTTAGATTAATTTAACAAGTTGTTAAATTAATGAGATATAGTTTTTTGATGCTTGCATGCATGTGGCAACTATTATTTTCAAATAACCGTGTATTCACTCATGGATAACTGATGCATATTAGTTCAGACAGAGACCCAGTTGCGATCAAAGAAAGGACAATGTACTATTAGTTGGATGAATATTTTTCCTATAAAGGAAGCTCATCCATGATGAGGATTTACCTCCTTCAGGTTTGTGCAGTTATTTTAGAGGTCAGTGTTATGTGTGAGGTGAGAATCACATAGGTTGTAGCTGGAGGACCCAGGAAAACTGTGCATAGAAATAGGAGGCTTGGAGGGCAGAGGAGAAGGTTTGTGAGAAGCCTTTGACTGTCTATGAGCAGCAAAGTGATTGTACTGAGAGCTGGATAGCTTCCGAGCTAAGGCTTTGTGTAATCCAGACATATTTCCACTTGTATGATAATACAGAGATGGGGTTTTAGGCAGGTGCTTTCCCTAGGTAAATTCTTCTGTTATGTGTGATTGATTCCTTCTTATCAGTTATATGTGTTCTTATTGATGTTGCTCATGTTCGATTAAGCTTCTGCTAAATTGTTTGTAGAAGTAGATCAAGTGTTTTGCATTAGTACATTGCATTACCAGGTTGATCTATAGGTCGTAAATTTCTACATGGTATCGGAGCTCGCTGATTTGTAGAAAAAGTTCTACATGGTATCAGTGCTAGCTGATTTGTAGAAAAATTCTACAAAATTACACAGACTTGTAGGCTAGATCCTATAGCGGATCGACTGAAAGATATCATTAGTGACTATAATATTTTGGATATCCGCCCTCCCAAATTGGCACCTACATGGGATAATGGTAGGTCGGGTGACCAACTTGTTGCAAATAGGCTACAAAGATTTCTATTACGTGAGAATTTAATTGACAAGTTGGCATTTATTCACTCGGGGATAATCAATTCTTTTATATTTGACCATTGACCCATTTACTTAAGATGGAATAGGGATGACCTCAGAACGGACGTCCATTTAAATTCAATCGGGTGATGCAGGAGCATTTGAATGAAGAGGCGACAACTGGGAGATGTTTCTTGTTATTTTTATTTTCATTTTATTTTGACAAATAGAGAGGAAAACACTTCAAGTTTCTATTTCATTTAGTTTCATTTTGTGTCATTTTAAATAAAGGTTGAATCAACCATTGTTAGGTTTTGAATTAGACAAAATAGGATTAGATAGGAACTAGTTTGAAGAAATTGTTTCATAACAGAGGAACAGTTCCTCAAACTGTAAAAGAAACTATTAATGATGTATTGAAAAGGAAACAAGAGAGAAAAGTAGGGAGTTAGCTGAATTAGAGTATGATTATAAGCCTACGGGCAGAATGTAAAAAATGCCACTGGTATTCGAAGAGAAGGCCATAGAGAGAGACATAGTCTCAATATGTATCCTTTGTTTATTTGTTATGTGCAAAGATAAATTCAAATCAATATAAATGTGTGTTTCGAATGATTGAATGATGAATTCAATGTGAATAAGAGTTTTTGTACCATATATATATGTGCAGGTGAATTCAGCAAACTCAAAGAGGAGATTGAATACATAGAGAAGAATTGCACATGGCATAGTGGAAAGTGTTATAAGACTCGAATAATAGAGGAGAAAAAGATTGAGGAAGTGGCGCTAAGGGACCATTGGATCTAACCGATCAACGGTTAATATCTGATCACAGAGAATGAGTAGAGTTTTAACTATCACATCAGAGGAAAACAAAAGGGCGTGAATAGCCCCAACCTTAGGTGATTGCCGATTGCGATCAAGCGATAGAGCGAGGACCGTTGGATCTGTGGGGAGGATAAATGGCGGGGATTTAATCACGATATTAATTCGGGGAGTGAATATACCGTGCCTTAAAGAAGTGCGACAACAAATGTCGACGCGATCATCAGAGTGATCACATTGCTACATTTAATGGTGTTTTATCAGCAGAGGAGTATTGATGCAAGTGATAAGGCAAACCCGATAATATATAGATGTAGTTTAATCGGATTTGAAATCCGTTATTGCGTTATCCCATATCGGATGCGATAGAGGCATGTGTCAAAGAAATCCGCGAGAGACGACGACTTCGATTAGCAATAAAGGAGCCTCGAGAATTGTGCAAGAGCCATGAAATAGGCAGAAGAAGGCATAAAAGATGTGTTTTATGTGTATTTCCATTATAAAGGGTTTATGATGAAATAAAGCGCCGATACGTGTTTTTCATGTGTAAGTCCAACCTTATCATAAGATAATGTGGGAATTGATTATATATGCGGCATAAGGGTTAGTGGAAGGTTTATGAGGGTTTATAAACTGGGCTATTGTAATGAATTCATTCAACCAGGGTTTATTTAAAGGGGCCTTTATCATAAAGGTTTGAAGACTAATACACGTAGGTAACCCTGTTTCAGGTAGCCTTGCGTCATGTTGGTATCAGAGCAGGTTTTCCTTCTCTTAGTAAAGATGGAGGTAGGAAGAAGGGGATGAGGAAGAGCCGTCAAAAGAGTAGTAGATGAAGGGTTAAGAGAAGAGATTAGAAATTTAATTGCACGTTTGGCAGCAGTGGAAGCAGGGAGGCATAGAGATCCAGAAAGTGGGGATGATAGTAAGGAGGAAACCATAGCCACGACAGATGGGTCAGACGACGAAGGACCAAAAATTAAGCTATTGAGGTCAGTTTTGTTGGCTAGTAGTAAGCCAAAACTGGAGCTCTCAGATTATGATGGCAGTCTGTCCATAGAGGCATTGTTAGATTGGATAAGTGAGCTAGATAAATATTTTGAGTATGAATAAATCAGCAAAGACAAGAGGATCAAGTCTGCTGTCACCAAATTGAAGGGACATGCATCATTATGGTGGTATAGTGTACAGGCAGAAAGGAGGAGGTTAAGCAAACCCTTGATTAAAAAATGGGACAGGATGGTTGCAATAATGAAGAATAAGTTTCTACCTAAAGATTATCAAATTGCCCTTTATAGGAAAATACAAAACCTAAAGCAGAGAATGATGACTATGAAGGAATATACTAAAGAATTTTATAAAGTTAACCTAAGAGCTGGCTATGTAGAAGATACCCCTGAGAAAACAACGAGGTTTGTGAATGGTCTACGGATGGAGATCCTAGACGAAATTAGCATTCTTTCCCCTAAGACCATGGAGGAAGCTTATCAGAGTGCTTTGAAGGTGGAGGAAAAGATTGCTAGGAAACAAAATGCCAGAAGAGGACGTGGTTCTGGTAGAGGTCAAGGACAGACCTTTGGCAGAGGTAGGACTGCCAACAACAATGAAGAAGGTAGTAGTTCGAAGACTTTGAGATGGAGTGAAAGGGAAGGTAACACCAGAGGAGGAAGGCCATACCAGCGAGGAAGAGGTAATGGCAGAGGTAGAGGAAATGCCTATCAGTGTTACAAGTGGGGACACAAGTCCTTTGAATGTCCTGAAAATGAACCAATTAGGCAGAGGGGAGCATACGTTGCTCAGCCCGATGAAGCAGATGCACCGCCACAGCAAATAGAAAATATGCCAGAAACCAGAGAAGCCTTAGTGTTGAACAAGGTATTATTAAAACTAGCTAAGGAAGTAGTTGAGCAGACACAGAGGAAATCATTGTTTCAGACTGTATGCAAGTCACATGGGAAATGCTGCAAATTGATTATAGATAGTAGAAGTACTGATAATTTGATAGCTACTAAAATGGTGGAGAAATTGGGTTTGAAGAAGTTGAAGCACCCAACTCCATATAAGGTGTCTTGGCTGCAGAAAGGTCACCAATTGATGGTCAATGAGCAGTGTGAAGTAGAGTTTCATATTGGAAAGTACAAAGACAAGGTGACTTGTGATATCATGCCCATGGATGTGTGCCATATTTTGTTGGGAAGACCATGGTAGTATGATAGGAAGGTCGTCCATGATGGGAGATTTTTTTTTTTCAAGTTTGTTAAAGATGGGATTAAGCATACCCTAGTGCCTATGAAGGAAGAGGATGCTACATAAAATAGTAGAACAAAAGCACTACTGTTAGGCGGAAAATAATTTCTGCGACAAATGGAGGATGATGAAGTGAAGTATGTGGTTGTGTGAAGGCCAAAACTAGTATTGATCCATATTGAAGTCACTGACTTACCTGAAGAGATATAAAGCATGTTGCAAGAACTTAGTGATATTGTGGTAGACGATCTACCGGACAAATTACCACAGAAGCAGAGCATTAGTCACCATATTGATTTTATTCCAGGAGCCAGTTTGCCAAACAAGGTTGCTTATCGGATGAGTCCAAAGGATAATGAAGAAATCTGGAAGCAGGTGTAGGATTTGTTGGCTAAAGGACTGATTCAGGAGAGTTTAAGCCCTTGTGCAGTTTTGACTGTTTTAGCTCCCAAGAAAGGAGGTGATTGGAGAATGTGTATGGATTCCCAGGCCACTAACAAGATCACCATTAGGTACAGATTTCCTTTACCTCAGATGGATGATATGATGGATTGTTTGAGTGGAGCAATGTACTTTTCAAAGATAGACCTGAAAAGCGGCCACCACCAAATGAAAATTTGAGAAGGTGACAAGTGGAAGACAACTTTCAAGACTAATGAAGGCTTGTACGAATGGTTGGTTATGCCATTTAGATTGAGTAACACCCCTAGCATGTTCATGCGATTGATGAATAAGACGCTGAAGGAATTCATTAGTAAATTTATGATTGTGTATCTGGATGATATACTTATATTCAGTAAGACGAAGGAAGAACATTTTCGACACGTGAGGTATGTATTGGAAAAGTTGCAGCAGAATAAATTACTGATAAATTTGAAGAAATGTTCTTTTTTCAAGAAAGAGTTAATTTATTTGGGATTTGTGATTTCTGAGAATGAACTAAAAATGGATCCAGAAAAGGTTGCAGCTATAGTTAGCTGGCCATCTCCCAAAAGTTTGTTTGAGGTACAGAGTTTTCATGGATTGGCGAGTTTTAATTTGAAATTTATTAAAAATTTCAGTGGGATTTGCGCACCCATGCTGGACACCATTAAGAAGACAAATCATCCTTTCCATTAGACAGAGATGGCAGAGAAGAGCTTTCAGTTACTCAAAAGGAAGATTACCGAAAAACCGATTTTGAGATTACCAGATTTTAACAAACTTTTCCAAGTTCATTATGATGCCAGTGGGATAGCCATTGGTGCAGTACTCAGTCAAGAGGACAAGATAGTAGCCTATTTCAATGAGAACCTAAATGAAACTAAGCAGAAATACACGTCCTATGACAAAGTATTTTATGCAGTGGTTCAAGTGCTAAATCATTGGAGACATTATCTGTTGACCAATGAATTTGTCTTATTTTCAGACAATTCTGCATTGCAGTAAATTATGCAGCAGCATAAGCTAAACCATAAGCATGCGAAGTGGGTGGAGTACTTGCACAGTTTCACATTTGTGTTGGAACACATTAGCGGTCAAGCCAATAAAGTGGAAGATGCATTAAGCATGAGGAATTTGATCCTATAGGAGAGTACAATACAAGTATTAGGATTTGAACATCTTAAGGACTTATATGAGACAGATGCAGATTTTAAGGAAGCTTATGAAGCTTGTCAAAATCCATTGTTGAGGGATAACAATCCATGGCTATACTATAATATGCAAGAAGGATTGTTGTTCAAAGGAGGGCAATTGTGTATTCTGGAATGCTCTATGAGAGAGAACTTAATCCAGGAAAAACATAGTGGAGTTTTAGTTGGGCATTTTGGCATAGACAAGACCTTGGATCAGTTAAGCCACTTTTACTATTGGCCGAAGATGCGTAGAGATGTTCAAAGGTTTGTGATTAGATGCAAAGTGTGTCAGCTTGCAAAGGGACACATCCAAAACATAGGATTGTATATGCCCTTACCCATTCCAAACAGACCATGGGACTCAGTCAGTTTAGACTTTGTCTTAGGTCTACCGAAGACACAACGGGGATTCGATTCCATCATGGTGGTGGTGGATCGTTTCACCAAAATGGCACATTTCATTACATATAGGAAAACTAGTGACGCCACGCATGTAACACATTTGTTCTTTACCGAGATAGTAAGATTGCATGGCTTGCTGAAGTCTATTGTTTTGGACCGAGACGTTAAGTTTACAGGACATTTTTGGCGAACCTTAAGGAAAAAGTTAGACACCAAACTAGACTTAAGCTTAGCTTATCATCCGTAGATCGATGGTCAAACCAAAGTGGTGAACCGAAGTTTGGGGAATTTATTGAGGAGTTTGGTTGGATAAAATTCTTGACAATGGGATCATGTGCTTGCACAAGCGAAATTTGCTTATAATGATTCACCGAACTGGAGCACAGGTAGTAGTCCTTTCTAGATCCTATACGGAATGCATTCATAGGGAGTACATGAGTTACAGGATTTGGGACAATTGGAGCGCAGGAGTGCTGATGGTGAATATTTCACAAAGGCAATCAACAATCTTCATGAACAGGTGAAATTAAAATTACAAGACAGCAACCAAAGATACAAGCAGAAGGCAGATTTGAAAAGGTGGGAGGTACAATTCAACATAGGAGACCTGGTATTAGCACACCTACAAAAATAGAGGTTTCCTAAAGGCGAGTACAACAAGTTGAAATGGAAAAATATTGGGCCTTGCAGGATTCTTTGGAAATTTTCGGCGAATGCTTACGAATTGTAGTTACCCCCAGGTATTGGAATTTCACCCATGTTCAATGTAGCAGACCTGTACCCCTACATTGTGGCAGAGGACGAAGACAGTTCGGAAAGATGAACACAGGACACCCAGAAAGAGAATGATTCGTGGATTAAACAAATGCCCCCAGCAAAGCCTCTAGAGATCGAATAGATCCTAGATACCGAGGTGGCTAGACGGACTCGAAGGAAGGAATATTTGTAGTACATAGTCAAGTGGAAGGCTCATCCTATTGAAGATAGTTCTTGGTTAGACACTGGCCAGATTCAAAGTGCCTGGTACTCTATTGAAGAGCTCATTGACAGGAGCCATGAGTTTAATTTACCCCGGGAGCCTGATGCAGGAGCATCCAAATGAAGAGGCGACAACTGGGAGATGTTTCTTGTTATTTTTATTTTCGTTTTATTTTGAAAAATAGAGAGGAAAACACTTCAAGTTTCTATTTCATTTAGTTTCATTTTGTGTCATTTTAAATTAAGGCTGAATCAACCATTGTTAGTTTTTGATTTAGACAAAATAGGATTAGATAGGAACTAGTTTGAAGAAACTATTTCATAACTGAGGAACATTTCCTCGAACTGTAAAAGAAACTGTTAATGATGTGTTGAAAAGGAAACAAGAGAGAAGAGTAGGGAGTTGGCCGAATTAGAGTATGATTGTAAGCCTATGGGAAAAATGTAAAAGAGGCCACTGGTATTAGAAGAGCAGGCCATATAGAGAGACAGAGTCTCAATGTGTATCCTTTGTTTATTTGTTATGTGAAAAGATAAATTCAAATCAATATAAATGTGTGTTTCGAATGATTGAATGATGAATTCAATGTCAATCAGAGTTTCTGTACCATATATATATGTGCAGGTGAATTCAGTGGACTCAAAGAGGAGATTGAATACACAGAGAAGAATTGCACGTAGCATAGTGGAAAGTGTTATAAGACTCGAATAATAGAGGAGCGAAATATTGAGGAAGTGGAGCTCAGGGATCGTTGGATCTAACAGATCAATGGTTGAGATCTGATCGCAGAGAATGAGCGAAGTTTAACTATCGCATCGGAGAAAAACAAAAGGGTGTGAATAACCCCGACCTCGGGCGATCGCTGATTGCGATCAAGCGATAGAGCGAGAACTGTTGGATCTGTGGGGACGATCAACAACAGGGATTTAATCGCGATATTAATGCGGGGAGTGAATATACCGTGCCTTAAGGAAGTGCGACAATGAATGCCGACGCGATCATCGGAGTGATCACATCACAACATTTAATGGTGTTTTAACGGTAGAGGAGTATTAATGCAAGTGATAAGGCGAACCCGATAATATATAGACGCATTTTAATGGGATTTTAAATCCGTTATTGCATTATCGCATATCGGATGCGATAGAGGCATGTGTTAAAGAAACCCGTGAGAGACGACAACTGCGATTAGTGATAAAGGAGTGCAAGAGCCATGAAATAGGAGGAAGAAGGCATAAAAGACATGTTTTATGTGTATTTCCCTTATAAAGGGTTTATAATGAAATAAAGCGCCGATATGTGTTTTTTATGTGTAAGTCCAACCTTATCATAAGATAATGTGGGAACTGATTATATATGCGGCATAAGGGTTAGTGGAAGGTTTATGAGGGTTTATAAATCTGGGCTATTGTAATGAATTCATTCTGCCAGGGTTTATTTAAAGGGGCTTTAACCGTAAAGGTTTGAAGACTAATACATGCAGGTAACCCTGTTTCAGGTAACCTTGCGTCATCGGGTGTCACTGGAGGACCCAAATTTTAACACACTTGTCAGGGAGTTTTGGTCACAATATTCGACCAAGGAGGCATCTCCCATGGGGGCGATTATTGAGAAGCTTCATGTTCTTAAATCGGTGGTGAAAATATGGGAGAGGAAGAAGAAAAAAGTAATGCACAAAGACCTCAAGGATATATTAGACGAATTGGACAGACTGTGTTTGCAATTGCAAAAGGGGACCCAAAATTGGGCACTGTTGTCTTCCATCAGGTTGCTAGAAGAAAAAAACCAAAAATTGTTGCACATCTAAGAGGTCACGTGGTGCTTAAAAAGTGGGGAACTATGGATTTAGGGGGGGGATAGGAACACAAAATTTTTCCACCAATATGCTGGCCATAGAAGAAAGATTAACACCATTTGGGAAATGAAGGACTCAAGTGGGAACCTAGTTCAAACTCTCCCGGACATTCAACGGGAGGCAGTCTCATTCTTTGGAAAGGCATACAAGGGCAGGGAGGCGGATCACATAGAGGATCAGATCTGGGGGGTGGAATTATATCCTACTATGTTTGATGAGGCCTCAAATGATGCACTATACAAGTGTGTCACTAAGGAGGAAATTCATGAGGTACTCAAATCATTAAAAAGGGACAAATGCTTGCGCCCGAATGGGTGGACTATGGAGCTATTTATACAATTCTACAATGCCATGTATGGTGATTTGTTGGCAATGGTCGAGCAATCCCGACTACATGGATTCATACACCCTCACATCAATTCCACCTATATCTCTCTCATTCCCAAGTGGCGGTTCACTGGGTCTTTTCTTGACTATAGGCCCATATCACTATGCAATCTAATATATAAGTTAATTTCCAAGATTATTGCTCTTCGGGTCAAGCATATTTTGTCAAAGTATACATCACCCGACCAATTTGGTTTTCTATAGGAGAGGCATATACATGATCCAGTGGTTACTGCATAAGAGTGCCTCCACTCCATCCATTCCAAAAAATTAAACGCGACAGTCATGAAGGTTGACTTGCAGAAGGCATATGACTGTCTCCACTGGGACTACCTGCGGATGGTCTTGCATAAAATTGGTCTCCATCCTAGAAACATAGAATGGATCATGACCCATGTTTCCAATGTAAGATTTGTTGTTATCATAAATGGTTATCCCACTCGGTATTTTGGGATGCGCCGAAGTTTGAGACAATGATGTTCTCTATCTCCTTTTTTATTTATCTTAGCCATGGATGGTCTCAGTCTGCACATTAAATAGACTGCAGGGATGGGAGATATGCTGGTCCTTAAACTGGGGAGGGGCATTAAGATCTCCCACAGATTTTTCGTGGACGAGGTTCTAATCATGGGCATGATTACAAGGTTTGCGTGGCTCGCACTTTACCATATATTCTTCAAGTTTGAGAATGCTATGGGACTTCCCATGAACCAACAAAAATCTATTTTTATTTATGGCGAGGGTGACAAGGAGGGAATTGTATACATTAAATCCTTATTTGGAATGGATTAAAAAAGAATTGAGGAGGGAATGAAATATCTGGGTTTTCATATCAAACCCAACAATTACAAGGTTAATGATTGGATGTGGTTGGTGGATTGTTTCTACAGCAATATCATGGAGTGGGAGCATAGATGTTTATCTTTTGGACGCCACATCACTCTCACACAGTGTATCATTACCTAGTTGGCAGTTTACTCAGCACATCTCTATTGTCTGTCGAGCACTATCATCATGAAGCTAAACAAAATCATGGCTAACTTCATTTGGTCTGGTTCGGGGGTCGAGAAAAAATATCATTTAACTAGAATGGATTCCATCACTTTTCCTAAAATCATGGGGGGATGGGGCATTATGGATTTGCGGAATTTCGGATGGGCTCTGCTGATTAAAACATTATGGTGTGACATTTTCAGAAATGGTATCTCAACGGACATTATTAGAACTAAATATCTCAAGGGAAAAAAAAATTCATACTAGATGCGTAGGGAGCTGGTTGGTGTTCCAATGGGGTCGCCCATTTGGCTCAGCCTGAACAAAATCAAACACTGGTTCCTATGGGGGATATGCTGGTCTTTTGGACTTGGCAATGAGATTCTCATTGGTTCGGATCACATATTGGTAGTGAGACAGAAATTTCACATTTCGGGCAGGCTCATTCAATGTATAAATAACTCGGGATACTTTTTTTGGATCCAGGCCATTAAAACTTGAAATGGGAATATCTCAATCTGGAAGGAGGGGGGGGGAGATGGGCCTTAGGGGTTCTGAAGCATTGGAATGGGAACGAATCAGAAGAGACATGCGCCTGTTCGATATATGTAGGGGGGAGGATGGAGACCAGATGGGATGGAATGGAGAGATGAAGCAATAGGATATATTGGTTGCTCACACCTACAAAACCATATGGAGCTAATATCACAATACAAATGAGGTATGATGGTTCATAAAGTTCTAGAAAATTAACATTCCAATCAAAATCATGTTATTTGTCTCGCTAGTGTGGAAAAACAAAAATTTAACATGGGAAATTTATAGAAAAGGAATTGGCAGGGACCTAGTATATGTGTTTTGTGCAGGGAGGAGGCGAAAATAATCTTCATTTGTTTCTCAAATGCCCGATTTAGACAGAGCTATCAGGTCGGTTAAAATTCCCTTTGGTTCCTTTCGACTCCATCACATCTTGTTTGTCTTGGTGGAGTCGAAAACCATCCCAGTGGTGTGCCATACCCCTCTCTTACTTTTGGGAAATTTGGAGATGTCAGAATCATATTATTTTTGAAGGATCGATGAGGGACATGGCACCGGTGGTTAACTGGATTCTTGGGTGGAAAACTCCAATTTTGTCAACTCCATTCAGACCTAATTGGTCTTCTCTCCTGGTTGCTCGTCCCAGGATTAACTATCTGGCCAGATTTTTTGATGGAGCCGCACAAGGGGGCAGATGCAGATGTGGTTTCTGGATCGTTCTCTCAGTAGAACAACAATGTTGGGTACACTCCAGGGGTGGGTAGTGGAACAAATATGAAAGTGGAGGCCATGGCACTGTGGGGGCTTCTTTGGTTTGCTTCTTTCCTGGGCATTCCCTCCATCCACATATATGGGGATTCACAGTGGATTACAAACCATGTATGTGGCATCACGTGTATCTGACATCCACATCTACTAGGCTGGCTCAGGGAAATTATGCTCCTTTGGAGGACATTCAAGCACATTTCCATTCACCACATTCGAAGGGAGTACAACCAAAACGCTGACAAGATGTCCAAAATGGGCATACGTGCTCAACACGATGGGATGCACATTGAGATTCTGGTGGAAGCCACTACATTGGACGCAAACTTTCTCCCTTTTCCCTCAGGACAAACTCTTTAGTACTATCAATTTGCTTCTTTTGTGGATAACTCCATTTTTGCTCAAGATGTGTTAAATATCTTAGACTTACTTCATATATTCGTGGTACTGCAACTTAGGATATATATTAGATTATAGGTGTTATTTCTAGACTAGAAAACATATTTGGTAGATGCTTTTTGCATCGATAAAATATATACTAATATTTGACTATAATATAAATCTCTTATTTTCTTACTGGAAAAAAGCTTTCACCTATATCAACCACATTAATATTTTTAACCTAACTATACTAATTTATTTATTTCTCTTCGATTAGCTCATTTACACAGTAACATGCAAAATCATTACTGCTCAACCAGAAGCGACTTGACTTGATTCAACTTAGACTGAACGTTGACTTTATTCAACTTAGACTCAACGTCGATGGTGTCCTTCATGTTCGACGGTCGGGAAGCAACTTTCGTCCATTCAGCGTAGTTGAATTGGGAGTACTTACGCGCTCAACAGCTGGCTACCAATTTGAGCTCATGAAAGCGACTTGACTCAACGTCTCCGACACAAATTCGAACCAACTTGAATGCAGGAAGGGTTCGACCTGCGAACAATAGATATGTATATGTATTTATCTGTTTATTGATCAGCGGCGCAGTATATATCATCGGTTTGATAATATATTTGAAACGTAAACTGCCCTGCTCATTAATAAACGGATAACTCCCTATATATATAGCCAATTCAACCCAGAAACAAAGTTATTTGTCCTGCAAAATGGGGGCCATCTTGTTTGTTCTCAGAAGTTCAGATTCCAGCAGGCGCTGGTAACATGCTCAGATGCTTACATTCCACATTGTATCAAAATAGTCCCCTCGCCACACCAATTATGACGCAATGCTGATTGAAATCAACGTGGATTATGTATTAACCTCATGGCAGATTTTATCACAAAATTAACTATTGTGGTATCTTCGGTAGAAGGGGCCACTTTGCAAGATTAGATTAACCATTGGAAAATAAAGACACTGCACCAATTTTATTTGGCACCATTCTTCACATTTCTTAACCAACCCACAATGTCAATGTAATAAATATACTTTAGAAACAAAAATTCATATATTCTATTTTATTTAAGAAAACAGATATACATTCTGCCATAGATCAGTGCCTGATTTTCAAAGAAGAGAAACCACATACAAGTGCTCCCATTTATTTCATATTTCACAGAATGGTATCAAAACGTGGAGATATACTTCTTCCCTACCGAGCCAAATAATTAAAAAAAAACTAACTGAAAAAATCTATAATCTAACCACAGGGAAAAAAAATTACAGTAAAAACTAACCAAAAAAAAAAATTACAATAAAAACTAACCCAAAAAATCTATAATCTACCAGGAGCCTACAAGAAAAATCTATAATCCACAAGGAGCCTACAAGAAAGATCTATAATCTACTAGCAGCCTTCAAGAACTATGCTACTTTTCCTCCTCTCAATGCCTTAAAAAATGATAATTTGTTTCCTTGTCAGATCAAAAAGTTAATTTATTGGATTTGGATTTTGTTAAAGTTTTGTTCTTCATTTTATTCCTTTTTCAAGAGATCATCTTCTTCCATCCTCGAGATAAGTTAACATGTGAGACTTTTTATTCATATTGTTTGTAATTTTTATTTTAGAATTTTTTTATAGAGTTTTTTTTTCTAGTGAGATGATCTTTCTTTTAAATGGAAATAGAATATATTATATAACGCTTTGCATTTACCTTTTTTTACTAAATGGGTTTACATTACTAAATAGGTCTATACTATGTAAATTTAGATATTGATAAGCAAAACAAAATTTATTTATCTTGAATGCAACATATTATTCCAATACATTTATGACCTTCAAATAAATTTCTTCCTAAGCATCTCTTTAAAGGCCCATTTCAATTCATATTCTTGTAGGTTTCATCTAAACCATAATGGAATTTTTGAAAAGAACCCATTTCAATTCATATTCTTGTAGGTTTCATCTAAACCATAATGGAATTTTTGAAAAGAACCGTTAATAGTTCTGCAACTAGAAAAAGGTAAGCAAAAATAAATTCACGACCTTCAGCCATATTGGAGTGGAGGAAAAAGACTCTAAAGAGGGATTAAAACACAGATACTATTGTTTCATATATAAGTTGGCTTTATCCATAAACCAAGGAATAGACCACTTAATATTATCTCTGTCATCACTTGAATCAAATTTTACAACAAAGAAGCCTCTGAAACATAGGAGAATGTAAGCTTCTTCTTACCAATGGGGCGTTCCAGTATTGGAAATCCAGTGATAGAGGTTTGGAAGGTTTGGCCATAATATGTTAACCCAAATAAGCCCATGCTTTCTATAAAAATTGAGGTTCAAACAAGCCTCACCATCATTAATAAAAAATATGTCTAGAATTTCCTTAGCATTTTGATGGAATAACTGAGACTACTTGTGATGTTTAATAGATTTATATCATGAATTTGTAATGTGTTAATGATGTAGACCAATTCTATAATTTTATGAGAAATGAGGCAAGTTAGATTTAACATATATTGTTGGAGATATTTATGGATTTGGTTGAACTAAATAAGTCACTATGGTCACCTAGAGTTATGTAAATGACCATTTGTATGCCAAATGTAACAGAGTGTAATAGTATAATTTAATAGATTCCCCCCTTTGCAACCATAGCAGAGGAAACCATTGAAGGAGTCAAAAGATTATTATGATCAAAGAAGGAATTGGGTACCATAGTCACACATAGTAAGAAAGAAGAGAGATGAAGAAGCAAACTCCATGATAAAATAATATGATAGTGAAAGCAATTATATGTTTGAAAGAAGATGTTGTGGGAAAAGTAGGATGAAAGAAGATGATGACAAAGAGAATGATACAACAACAAAAAGAATGGTGTGGGAAAATGAATGATGAAGATACAAAGAATAAGAAAAGACAGTGAACATTCAAGAATGAAAAATAAATAAGAGAAGCAAGGTAAGAATAATAGTACTATGTACTAATGAAAAATAATGTATCCATGAAAACTTAATCCCTAAAATGTTTAATAGTTCCTAATGTTTCTAGACATGGAAAATTTTAGGGGCTAATTTTCCATGATTTTTCCAAAAAACGATTCGCCAATTTCCAATTTTTATAAAAAATGATTCGCCCAAATTTTAGAATATAAAATTATTTTACCTTAAAAATCGCCAACATTATATACTGCTATATGATAAATCATTATAAATTTGAATAATTTTCAAATATATCATGAAAAATTTATAGTTTGCATATTAGGGATTAGTGAGATTCGCCAATGTTTCTAAACTTCAAGAAAATTTTCCATCCTTAAAATTTTCCTTGTTTCTAGATGATGAAAAGGAAATGGTATTGATACAATGTTTGTATAAGAAGTAGACTGGCTTGAATGGAAATTTTAATTGAATGTACATAAATCAATTTTAATGTAAGCCTATTGAGGAAACTATATCGCCATTCAAAAGTTCATGGTGCTTTAAAAATTACTTTGTAGAGGAAGGTTCACTGTCAACCAAAAATGTTGATGCAATGCATGGTTTGTGCTTAGGTAGAAATCACTTGATGTGATGTTTGTGGTAAATAGAATCACTTAAGGTGTGACGGTTGAGGGTAATCCACAAAACCCATAGGTGTTATGGTTACATATTAACCAAAGAAAACCCAATATGTCATTATAGGTAATCCAAAGAAAATCCAAGATGATGATTGATCATGATGTAGGGGGAATGAAATTGTTTATGTTTTTGTAGGTACAAGATGGAAATATAAGAAGACCGAGGATGAAGAAAGAGGACCAAGTATTTTAGAATACTTAAGATGAAGACAAAGAGTAGTGAAGAAAAGCAACATAGAAGAGGAAGATGAAGAAGGGACCAATTCAAATAGAGTTCAAGAACACATATTGAGATTGTAAATACTCATTAAGGGGAAATATGAAGGAATGCTCCTGGTTGTGATGTTTAATGAATTAATATGATGAATTAGTAAAGTGTTAATGATGTAGACCAATTCTAGATGTCTACAGGAAATGAGGGAAGTTAGATTTACAATATATTTTTAGAGGAAATTATGGAGTTGGTTGAACTAATTAAGCCATTATGTTCACCTATAGTTATATAAGGAACCACTTGTACACTAAACGTAACAAAGGGGAATGGTATAATTTAATGTATTTCCCCTTTGGGTGTTTCTTGATCCTTGTGTCCCTTGATTCATATTTATTTGTATTTGTTTACATGTGTATACTGCAAGCTATTAAAGCCAACAATTCTCCATAATGAAAAGTCCAAGCTAGTACATTGAATCACCAAAATTATTTTGAGGCGCCATGGACACCCTAAGATGATAGACATAAAGCCAATCCCATAGATGCTCCATTCCTCAACTTTGTGACCTAAGGATAAATTATGAGTGAAGTAACCTTAATTTGGGCATAGAGACTTACTGGTGAACATGAGAAAATAAGTAATGGAGTATTTACCTTCTTCCTTCTTTACTTTAGTGTGTACCCCTAATTCATGTGGTATTTTTATCTATAAATCACCATGACGATAATGGTGCATTTGTTGTCACTTGGCTACTTGTTTGGAAGGATATTATACTAAAAAAATATCATATGAATATAAATATTACTTTGACATCTAATATTAAGAAATAATAAGTTGTTGCATTATGGATGAATAATAAATAATGGGGTAAAAACAAGAAAATATATATTACTAGCCACTTCTATGGGGAAACCTCCAATTCCACTTCAAGGTGGTAACCTTCAATGAGTCACATATTAGCATAACCCCTTCATATGTAATTTTTTTATTTAAAGAGTAGAAGCAAAGAAAGAAAAAAAACATAGTGCATGTGGAGCAATTAATGTGATTCTTTTATATCATGGTAAAAAAGATGAAGATATAGATAAAGGTAGATAAAGAGAAGAAAAGAGTAATGGTGCAATCCCTGCATTATACATTCCCCCCTCCTCGACATAAATTTTTTGGTAATCTTAAATATTTCCAAATGGAATCTTGTGCTTCCCATGTGGCATCAATAATGAATATTCTTTCATTTTATCAAGTACTTAGTGATGGAATTATGGCATAATTGTCAACTTTGGGTGTCTATCAATGACTTTAGCTCTACAATGAGCTCTTCTTCCTCATATAATTCACACAATGTCCTTTGAATTACATTTTGTCTCCTAATAAACATTTTTAAACAAAATACATGGAAGACAATGTAAATGTATGAAGATGTAGATAAAGCCGGGGCATATGTAATATCCCCATTTTTGTTAATAATTTTGTAGGTTCCACAAAAATTCTCGTGAGAATTTTTTTTACCTTTTTTCTTCATTAATAATTATTTGTGAGGATGAAGTTAATGGTAAACCTAGTTGTTATCACCTAACTTAATAACTCATAGTGATACAAGTGATTAATGAAATCATCATCACTAATAATGTGTACCATGACATTAATATACCCACCAAATGAATTGCTTAAAAACTATGAAGCTTTAGATTTATGCATATTTGTGTGGGTTTCCTTCAAAGAGCCTTTACAATTTATGTTGAGTGTACCTCAATAACCACACAAGTCAGTGAAATCATACACAAGTCGTTCTTTCCATTCTAAAAAAAGTAGCCCATGGTAGTTCAATTATGAGTTTGAAAAATCTCAATTGCATTATGTGTTTGGTAACTAAAAAACATGGAAAAAATTAAGTTAACTTGGCCTTTATTGATCAAAATCATTAGATATTGGGTGCATGAACCTATACCATTCTTGGAACCAAATCTTCAATATATTTTGGATCCATACATATGCATTGGAAGAGACATTTGGAGTTCATAGGCATTATTATGTTAGCCATTTTGTTGAGAACCATCAACATTTGCTTAACACACAATGAGAGAGGTCCCATAAAGGATCATCAAGGACCCACACGAGGAGGAGGGGAATGAGATCACCACATGTCATTTCTTCTTGGCGTCTCACAAAGGCCTTTTCCCTTACCATTAGTTAATAAATATATACTTATTTTGTACATTTTATCTATTTTATATTCTTTGTTGTTATATTTTATTTTTTATCCATGATTCAATTTTTTAAACCACTAACCATGTTGTCTTTTACATTCTATTATTAGTAATTTCTATCCTTTCCAATGAGAATATTTTTCTTGAATTTTAGCTACACATTTCTCCAAACAGATGTGCGACTCCACAAGGCTCAAATTCATAAAATTCACCATTTTGATTGGTTGTATGACCCTCTCTAATAACCATGTTTATTGTGTAGATGCTCAAACATCGCCATTATGCCTTATAAATCTAGTTTCACTTCTATATACACATGGATTTCACAAATTTGTTTGTTGGAAAACTTACATGGCCATCGAAGAAACAAAAATACAACATTGCATGTTTTTTCTAGTTCTCCCTTGTACAAGTTTTTTAATTTGTTCTTTTCAATTTTGTTGTGTCTTAAGTTTATTTTTCTACACTTTGAAAGGTCGTATGACCCGTGTTATCCACTCTTACATAAGAATGTGGGTGTGGCATAGTGTAGATTAATTTTCTATTTTGCAAAAAAAAAAAACAATTTAGGATTTGAGGAATTTTTTACAACTGTAATATGCTCGCCACTTTGCACCAATAAAACAATTTGAGTGGTTTAGCAATAGTATGCAAAACTTTCATAATTTCCCTTCCCAACAGACATTAAGAACATAAAGGTTAAGTGAAAGTAAACACTACCCCTAATTGTAGTACATGCATCATTTTCATTTATTGTTGTTTTTCCAATCACATAGATAGTTAGGCCAACTATAAGCACCCCAAATGTGCAAATCTTGAAATTTGTTTTTGCAATGTTAATTTAAAGACTCTATTCTTTTAGCATGAAGTTTTAAATCAAAATGTTAAGGGATCTCATTAAGGGAAGTATGGAATCATCATATCCATATATTTTCATTTCAGGCTTTCTTTTCAACAATTTTATTTTTATGTTTGTTTTTTCTCTCACATAGTTCACTTGGGGAAATTGTAAAGACCATAAGGTGTCCACATGCTACAATTCTAAAGTTGGGTGACTTATCACATTAACCAAATATTCACACATAAATTAAACATAATTGGGCCAACACCCTAGTTTCAATCTCTTTAAAAGCATCTCTAAGTTAACCTACTAAAATCCTCCATCACAAGGTCACAAAATAAAATCATATTTTCGTTAGGAATTTGGGAGTAGGAATCCATATAACTTTCCACTGTCATTATACATTTGAAACATAGAAGCTATCTTTTAGAGTACTTAAATGCTTCATAATCTAATGTAAAAGAACCATCATCATGAAGAAACTTGTGAAGGGGCTAAGGTGTAAATTTGTGATTTTGCAAACCTCCTTGAGTTTCCCAACACTTGGTCGAGGTTTTGCATCAATTGTTCACACCCAAAAGATGAGATACTTTACTTGTAGTGGACGAAGATAACCTTGTGACCATATCATAGGGTACCTACCTTATAGGTGGTGGTCGTGGAATGTGATTACACGTAGAGGTGATTTTGAGAGATTGTTCGAAAACATTGCCAAATTTTCGAGAACATGTCCCCAATATCTCTCATTATAACCCTCTTTTCACACATTCACCTATTTTTCCCAATGGATTCATGCCCCATTTTTGAAGAAGCTCTAGCTATAAATTGAGAGGAAGGATATCAGGTATTTGAAGACTTGCATTTAATTTTACGTATTCACATTGCATAAAATCCTTTCTATCAAAACAAATTAGATATATTACACTAATATTATGGGTTATTTACACTTATTTTCTTGGAGTTCCCTATATTGTTAAACAATTTTGTAGTTTTTCCCTATCACCAAACATCTCACCATAGAGTTTGATAACATATGAATTCCTCTAGGACTTTATCATTCTAATCTTGGTAGATACCCTACCAAATAACTCTTACATTCACCTCTAAGTGCCACTCTTTTAGGACCAACCTTACCCACATCATCTTTGCTAGGAATTTGTAGTAATAATACTCAAGAGAGTTGATGAGCCTCATAAATGGGTAATTATATGGGCTCATTTTACCTCCTAACCTAGTAAAATCAACCATTCTCTTAGCTTATTCATTATTTTCTAATTATATTTATGCTTATAGGGTGAGTTGAGTTAGTTATGATGCCATGTGGTCTAACATGTGTTTAATGCAGATTATTGATGAATTTTGAGGTCAAAGTCAAGGATCTAGTGGACAAATGGCAGAAATAACTCGAAGTGGACAAAGGAGAGGACTTATAGGAGGGAATCCCCCTCATTTATTACTACTCACTTCGAATTCCCCTTCATTCAGCTTGGAGTACAAGCAGCCAAGTCATGCACCAGAGGGCAGCCGAGCAAGTGGAGGATGACTGATGATTATCTCGCGTTTTGGGAGCCAAGCCTCCTTGATTTTAAGGAAGCTGTTGGTAGTTTCGTTTGTATAAGTAGAGAGGCCTAAGGCCTCACTAGGGTTGGTTTTTTGTTGTATTTTTGCTTATGTAAACTTTGCTCCAACTTCAAGCTTATTATTTTGATAGTTTCATGTAATCTTGTTATTGTTTTGATAATAAAGATGGAATCCTTTTTGAGCTAGCACTGAGTTACCTCAGAGGGCTAAAGCTCTTGGGTTAGGGCCCAATCCAAATAGCCAAGCTCCTCTTTACTTGTATTTCTATTTTTTATTTCAGTTCGTATATTAGGTCGTTGTTAGATGTATTTCTTTTATGATTAAGAATAGGTTGATTTTGATGATTCAGTAGCTTGCTTCCATTTTTTCTTTCTATAGCAGGTTAAGCAGTCATAAATAAAATATTCAAAAGGCTAGCAACAGTACCTTGGCCTCTCTTCCTCCCTTTGGGACCATGATTTGAGGCAAAGATCCTCTTGCTGCCCCAAAAACACAGATTTTCCTCATTCATAGGACTTCTAGTGTTTGCAGCTTTTTAGTAGGTTAACAGTCCAGCTTTGTTTTGTTCTTTCATGCTTTCCTTTCTTGTAGCATTTCTCAGCATTTCCTTTCATAGACCATAGTTTAAACTATCTTGATGCAAAACTCTATTTTTCTAGATGCACTCATTTCATTGCTTGCTTGATCTTAATGGTTGAATGTCAGTTCCTTTGCAGCAGATTTCTTCTAGCAGTAAGCCAGCCTATTAGCCATCCCATCCTCCATCTGATCCATGCCCTACAGGTCACCCAAGTCTCCCCTCAATTCTGCCTTAGTTTCTTGTATTTTCCATAGAATTCTTCCTCTCTCCTTGAGCAAATCCAATCATCTTTCTCTCTCCTGACAATTCTTGGTAGACCCTAGGTGCCCTAACACCTCATTCCAACCTTCATCCACCTTTTTAACCCACTCTCAAACCTTTAAAATAGTGAAAACTTCTCTCGGCCTCCTCCTGTAGGCCTCTTGTAGAACGTTGTTTTTCCTCTTGTAGATTTCCTGTGTCCTCTTGTAGATTTTCCTATCAGCTCCCTTTTGAAGGCCGACTGTGGGAAAAGCCTCCCGAAGGCCACCTGAGACCTCCTAGGATCCATCCACACCATCCTCCATCCTCTCAAGTCCCAAAACTACCCTCCAACGCCACCTATTCACTGCCACATTCATAAACAATAAGTTACATGCATGTCAAATTCACAGAAAAATACATAAAAATCCAAAAAGATGTTTTTTTGCTCATTTACTTCCAGAAATAGCTTAGTTAGATGTTGTTTACTTCCTTGAGTAGGTAATGGCATTCTTTTCATGGTTTTTATAGTGCTTTATGCAAAAGTAGAATTAGTTGGTTAATTAGGGTTTACTAGGTTTGCTTTACATTTCAGTCTTGCTTTCTGCAGTTAGAGTAGTATCTGTAGAGTAGTCTTCCTCTCCTTTCATCACATATAGAGCTTCTTTTGGAATCCATAGAAGTTGGCTTGAGCTCCTAGTGATCTTGTGTTGGCTGACCAAGTGACAACCTGCAGTAAGAGCTAGTACTTGTGCATACATCACCGTCGCTTCCAAGTTTGTTACGAACTACTAGGTTGATAAGAGTAAAGTAGGCAGCCCAGGAGCTACAACATTATTGCTACAATACTGGTGCTCACCACTTTTTGGCGCCATTGCCGGGGAAGCGTCAAAGAATTTTGTGATTACTGCTTTCTTCTATTTCTTATTGCAACATTATGCTAATAGTTTATTTCAACAAAAGTAGAATAGTCATTTCCTTCCTTTCAGTTATGCATTTCCTTGCTTTCCTTTTCAATTCTGCAAATTTCATTTCGAAAAAAATAGAATAGTCATTTCTTTCCTTTCAGTTCTGCATTTCCTTGCTTTCCTTTTCAATTTTGCAAATTTCATTTCAGCAAGAGTAGACTAGCCTTTCTTTTCTCTCAGTTCTGCATTTCCTTGCTTTCCTCTTCAATTCTGCAAATTTCATTTCAGCAAGTTCATTTCAGTTAGTTGCAATTTGTTTTGTTCAATCACCATTTTAGTTTTTGTAGGTACTATCAGTGTGGGAAAAAGGAAAAAACCAACCAAAAATATTTCCTTTCATACCTTGTAGGAATAGAGATAACTCAGGAAAATTTTTTCCCAACGCCCCCACTACTTCACACAGCCAACCTTCTCTCTTCTTCGGCGGTTGCGATCAAGAAGAACCCTTAGGTGAACAACAAGACATATTTGAAGAACCTATAGGGGAAGAAGAAGAAGAAAAGATTCCTTTGAAGCCAATGGATGAAAACAAAAATGCTAGGGGGAATGGAGAGAGAATATAGGGTACCTTTCCCATTCGGGAGACCAATGGGGACACCAAAATGAAGAATATAAGCCCTTCTGCCCTACCTAATTTCCATGGTCTGACTACGAAAGATATTGACACCTTTTTGTTCGAGTTTGGTGTTATCTGTTAAACCTATGACTATGTAGAAGATGAGCAAAAGTTGAAACTATTCCCTTCTACTCTCAAGGTTGCAACATTGTGCTGGTTCATGGGATTACCTCGAAATAGCTTCACAACTTGAGCTCAGATGCAGCAAGCCTTTAACAACAAGTATCAATACTATTGTAGGTCAAAAGATACAAAAAAGAAATTTTTCGAATGACCATGGGAAGCGATGAGTCCTTGGAGGACTATGAAGAGAGGTTCTAGCTTAGTTACAAAAGGGTCGGGTGTACACTTGACCTTGAATCTCTGAAGCTGGTCCTGCTCAGGGGAATTTAGGAAGATCTTTTAGACACCCTCCATCTACTGGCCAGGGAAGACATCTACCAACTATCCTATGAGGAAATAAAGATTGCTTTTAGAAACCATTCTAGAGCAGCCATAAAGAAAGGTAGGGGGAGTCAATCCATAGCCATTACCTCTTCTTCTAACTCATCCATTAAAGGAGAAATTGGAAACATGCTGGAAGATTTCAAGAGTGAGATGTTGCAGACTCTTGCCATGTAAATGGATACCTTACATATCAAAAGAAAACAAGAGGAAGCAAAGAGGGCTTTGGCCATTTTTTTCCCTAGATGCACCAGGAGGCATTCTAGGAATGAATTTCCATTCAACTCTATAGAGGTTTGTTCAGTCTATGAAGAAAATCATTATACAGAGAAGTTCCCTTCCTTACTCGGACTTAAAGTTGTATATCAAGGGGTCGAGGGAGTCACTGAACAACTCTATTACATAAACCAAAGGAGGCCACATGGACCTAGACCATACCAGCATGGGATGCAAAGGACATCTTTGGCATACTACACCCTAACCAAGTCACTCCCATACCTTCTTGGGGCCCCCCTGCTCATCCTTCCTAGTCCACGCCTCCTCTCTGGTCCTTCACATCTTAATATCATGCCCAACCAGCTACTCATTCATTTCAATCCTATGCTCAGCCACAACCTCAGTGGAATGCACCTCATCAGGGGTGGAGGCCCCAATACAACTCTGTTCTCGCTCTTTTTTATCGACCACCTCTCCAACCCCAACCGTTACCTCCTACTCCACCAAAGCAACCCCAAATGCCTGCCCAGCCAAATCCAAACCTGAACTATAGATAGGCTCAGCAAGTATACAGTGGGGAACCATCATACCCAACTTATGCTATTGAGATTCAAGAAATTAACTTGCGATCTGGGAAAGTTCTCCTAGATAGCCAGCATAGGAAAGTGAACCTACTGTAATTCCACCCTTTCTTGAGAGATTATCCGTGACAGTCCAGCCTACCCCGAAAGAAACTAAACTCCTGGGAGAATTGAAACATCTATGTGTGAAGATACCACTTCTCCAAGCCATAAAAGATGTGCCTATCTACAATAGGTTGATCAAAGAGAAGTGGTTTAGGCATCCAAGAAGGCATAAGAGAGATGCCCCAACCATCAATGTCATCAAGCAACTGTTCGTACAGATGTTAGGGTAGGTAATCTGTCCAAAATATCTGGACCCTGGAAGCCCAGTAGTTGATGTCCACATCAATGGCACCATGATCCCACACACCTTGATTGACTTGGGAGCTGCCATTAATGTGATGACGAAGGACACAATGCTCAAACTCAACCTCCAGGGCTCCTTGAGGAAGGTCACGACCGTGCTACAGCTAGTAGACCACTCCACCATGACCCCTGAGGGGATTGTGGAAGATGTGATGGTCTCCATTGATTCTTGGGAGTACCTTACTGAGTTATTAGTTCTCTAGCCAAAGGCAAATCTTACTGGGTATCGTCTCATTCTTGGAAGACCCTGGTTGGCTACTGCCAATGCCTACATCAGCTGTCAAGTTGGGAACATAACCATAAAGAACGGGCACATGTCCAAGCAGTTAATCCTATATCCTCCTGCCCAACCCTTGCTAGAATAGGATCTACCTCTCTGGTTGGAGGAGGAAGATGAGGATTAAGTTTATTCTGCACCGCTTTGTGCATTAGAAATTGCCATGGGGGGAAACAACAAGACGAGGATGATATGATTGAAAATCTGATTCAAAATCCACCTCCCAGTGTATTTCCATTAGAGGACATAGTAAGAGAAACCCAAAACAACCCCTCAATGGATCTCTATGTGGCCGACTCCACTTCTCTTCATGTCAAGAATATAGAGTTCGGCCCATAAAGAACCTTGAAAATCAATCCATCCCTATCCACTTCTCGGTAGAATGAGCTGTGTAGCCTACTGAGAAAACACCTAGATGCCTTTGCCTGGAGTTATAAGAAGATGAAGTGAGTGCACCCTTTTGCATGTACTCATCATATATACATCAAGGAGGGTTGCAAGCCAGTCAGGCAACCTCAAAGGAGGATGAATCCAACACTTAAAGATATTGTTAAGGAAGAACTATAGAAATTGCTTGATGCAGGGTTCATCTATCCCATCTCTGACAGTGAATGAGTCTCTCCTTTGGTGCTAGTGCCAAAGAAAAATGGTAAGTGGAGAATCTGTGTCAACTATCGAGAATTAAGCAAAGCCACTAAAAAGGACCATTTTCCTTTACCTTTCATAGATCAAGTGTTAGACGGTTTGGCAGGGAAAACGTTTTTCTCTTTCCTAGATGGTTTCAACGGGTACAATCAGATTCGAATTAGCCTGGAAGACCAAGATAATACCACTTTCACTTGTCCTTGGGGTACCTTTGCATACCGGGTTCTTCCTTTTGGTTTTTGTAATGCTCCAGCCACTTTCCAAAGAGCGGTATTGAGTATATTCTTTGAATTAGCTCATGATGTAGTAGATATATACATGGATGACTTTACTCCTTATGGCTCTGACTTTCAGGAAGCTTTATATAACCTAGGAAAAGTTCTAGATAAGTGTATTGAGATGATCCTATCCCTCAGTCCGGAGAAATGCGAATTTTTGATGACTAAAGGGATCGTGCTAGGTCATGCAATATCTCAACAAGCACTGCAGATGGACCCCAACAAAATTGCCATCATCCAAAGGGTCCCACCTCCTCAAAGGTGAGAGATGTCAGAAGCTTCCTAGGCTTAGCTGGGTATTATAGGAGATTCATTAAAGATTTCAGCAAGCTAGCCTCTCCTTTGTTTGGCCTCTTAGGTAAAGATGTCTATTTCATATGGTTGGAAAACTGTCAAGAAGCCCTAGATACCTTGAAGAGCAAGCTCGTGACTGCCCCAATTCTGAGAGGCCCAAACTAGGCCCTACCTTTCCACATTCACACATATGCCTCAAATAAAGCAATAGGAGCAACCTTGGGACAAATTGATGAAAATTTGCCTTATGCCATATCCTTTATAAGCAAAAACTTGTCAAAGGTGGAGTTAAACTATACAGTGACCGAGAAGGAACTCCTAGTTGTCATGCATTCCTTAAATAATTTCAGACGTTATATCACAGGATATCAAACCTTTGTGCACACTGATCATGCTACAATTAGATATTTAATGAACAAACAAGATGTAAATGCTTGCATTATTAGATGGTTTCTTTTACTGCAGCAGTTTGATTTGACCATTATTGATAAGCCTGGTAAAGAAAATGTTGTTGCTGACTTTTTTTCTAGAGTAAATTTTCCTGCAGATGAAGAAGGAATAGTGGATGACCAAATGCCAGACGAACATCTATTTTCTATCTCAGTACTATCTCCATGGTTTGCTGATATAGAAAACTACTTGGTTTCAGCACAGTTCCCACCACACCTGTCCTCAAAAGAGAATAGCAAGATAGTAAGGAAAAGCGCCCCTTTCACCTGGATTGGGGGAAATCTCTTCAAACTTGGCCCAAATCAGATCTTGAGAAGATGTGTCATGGAGGAGGAAGTCTTTGACATCCTCCTGACCTGTCATGTCAGGCCTTGTGGAGGTCATTTTGCAGCAAAAAGAACTGCCTTCAAGATACTGCTATTGGCCCACTCTTCATCAGGATGTGAGGATATATACCAGCCAGTGTGATTGGTGTCAGAGGATGGGGAAACCTACTCCAAAGGATGGGATGCCCATGCAACCTCAGGTGACCTTTGAGCCATTTGAGAAGTGGGGCATGGACTTTGTGGGCCCTATCAACCCTCCTTCAAAATAGAAACAATACATCATTGGGTGCACCGATTACCTGACAAAGTGGGCAGAAACAAAAGCAATCAAAGCAGTGAAAGAGGCAAAAGTAGCTAATTTTTTGAGAGAAAACATATTCTACAAGTTTGGGTATCCAAGAGAGTTGGTCACAGATCAAGGCAGCCAGTTCACTTCCAATTTGATTGAAGACCTGCTTACACATCATAGAATCAAGCATAGGACTTCTACCCCTTACCATCCACAAGTCAATAGGCAGGTGGAATTCACTAATAGAGCATTGGAAGGGATCCTGACAAAGGTAGTGAGTAGCAGCAGAAAAGACTGGGTGGACAAATTAGTTGAGGCCACTTGGGCTTACAACACAACATGGAAGACCACCATAGGGCTCACACCCTATGAACTGGTCTATGGGAAGAAGGCTTTTCTGTCAATAGAATTTGAATTCAATACCCTCAAGATGGCAGCTCAATTGGACCTAGACCTCAGCCATGCACAAAAAGAAAGATTACTTCAGCTCAATGGATTGGATGAACATAGATTGGAGTCCCTTATCCATACAAAGGTAGTTCAGCTTCAGAGGAAGATATGGCCTGACAAAAATATCAAGGAGAAGCAATTCCAAGAGGGAGATTGGGCACTACTCTATGATTCAAGATACAAAGATTTCAAAGGCAAGTTGAGGACAAGATGGCTGGGACCCCACACTGTGGAGAAATGCAATGATAATGGTTCAGTTCTGATCATAACCATTGATGATGAAGCCATCCCCATGCTTGTCAATGGACATCAGTTGAAAGTATACAAGAAACCCCTCTCCAAGCAAGAGTTCATTGAATATTTGAATAAGACACTGATGGTACGTGAGCATGTCTTAGCCTCCACTTCACCCATTCACTGAAGAAAAATAAAAAAGAGAAATAAAAATAAGGACTCAAGTGAAAACCGCCATGAAGCACTTGATTCCCATCATTGGGTTGAAAACCTCTTCTGAGGCGGCCCAGTGATGTCAAAAAAGAAAGAAAGAGAAAATAAGATCACTGGGTGAAAACCTCTCTTGGAGGCACTTAGGGCAGGCAATTAGGGTGAAAACCTCTCTGAGGCACCCTAGTTGTTTAAAAAAAAAATAAAAATGAACTTTCATTTGCATTGCAGGTTTATAGGAGGACTACAAGAAGTAGCAGAAGGTGCCAAGGGAACCCTGACATCCACACCAGCACCTATCCTACCTTCCCCACATTTTTCTCCATCATTTTTGACATTTCTTTCATCCCACTGTGCTTCATTTTCAGAAACTATGTTTTCTATAGGAGGCTCTGTGTTTTCTATAGGAGGCTCATGTAGGAATTACAGAGAGCCAAGAATGGATATAAAAGGCAGTTTGAGGGACAGGGAAGCTTCATGAATAAATTATAAACCCTCCTACAGTCTTCAAACCTCCTTGCCATCATTTCCAAGCCTGCATCACACCCCAAGCATCATTCTTCTTCCTGTCCAAGAAAAACACAGAAAAAACAGTTTCTCAGGAAAAGAAAAAAATTTTTTTTAGAGAGGAAATAACACCATCCACCTTACCTAAAGCCTACCTATTACCTCTCCATCTCTATCTACATCTCTGGCATCCTCCTCAAATCTGCCAGCACAGAAAGAAGATGAAGTTTCAAGGGGAGAAGCAGCTACAGGAGCTCCTGAAGGAATTCCTGTAGTAGCTAATCCCATTAAAATCCAGCATCAGCAGCAGGAGAGTGCAAACATGAAGGTTGAGAAGACACCTAAGGCTCAGATCCAGCCAGAGAAGAACCTCCACAAGACACAACCACATATCAGGAAGTAGACAACATGCATCAAAATAAATAAAGGCATGCAACAAAGAGAGAGAGCCACAACACCTCACAACAAATACATTTGGATCGCAGGTAAGTAACTAACCGACTCCTTTGTTTGTATTGGTGTAATTAGAAGTCATGCAAAAGTAACGAGATGGTTGAGGATGAATGAGGGAAAGGTGGCTAGTTAACTTGGCCACCTTCATCTAGTTGACTCCACTCCTCCAAGATGTGACCCACACGTGCGCACAGTCAACTCAAGAAACATGTCAAGGACAGGTAGTGGAGGCAGTATGAACTCTGATGCAATCATGGTAGATGATTATGAGGAGAGGCCACGATGACAAGGTAGGTGGGAACCAATGGTCTAGATAAGGCCAACGAATATTTTTTCAGCTCACCCCCCATCACCATAAATATCCATAAAGGGTAATAAGTACTCCTCCCCGAGCACTCTCACTAACTTTTCCGTCATTCTCTCCTCGTAACTCCACTACAACAGTTTCCTTGTGCCCCCACAACATCGTAGCCATCGTCCTCCATTGATCTCTCCCATATTTCTGCTCTCGGTGGTTTCTACAAGAGCACTTACAGGTTCTACAGGAGCTCCTACAGGAATTCTACAGGAGGGACAACATGCTTCTACAGGAGGGGCATTGAGTTGTTTTGAAGGGAGAAAACGCGGGTTTTAGCACGATTTTTGGTCTGAGGAGGTAGGTTCCGTGCATACCCCCATTGAACATCAATATATGAAAACAACGGTTTCAATTTAAGGAAGAAATAAAGCCTTTAGGAGGAGGAAATATATAAAAAAATTCTGCTTATTCTTTGAAAAAACACAGTGTCCTCTGTTTCTTTGTTTTTCTAAAAAATTGTTGTCTCCATCTCCACATTTGGTTTCCCAAAAGAGTATAAAAAAGATGACAGGAGGATTGATAAGAAAAGAGCCCACCAAATCCACCAGGCTCCATGCACATCCCCAAGTAGTGGACATATTCACAAGAGCAAATTGGATGAACGTTTTTGAGAAATTCCGAGGGTTTGATGAGGAAATTTCCTAAGAATTTGCCTACTCTTTGGTCCCTCACATAAGAACACATGCCACTATCACCTTTAGAGGTATTTCCATGGAGATAACCCCTGAGTTCATTAGTAGGGTCACTACCCTTCCTCTTGGGCTGCCTTGGAGTAAGGATGAAAAACCAATTGGCCAGGCTGCCAAGAAAAACTTTTTCCAAAACAATGAAATCCCTGTAGAGGATAAAAATGGCATTAGAAGGGCTAGCATACCATATCCTTGGGATGAGGTGAGCTACCAAATAATCAAATACATTTCCTGTGAGGGGAGGCACAACATTGTCTATGGTTATCACTTTAGAATCCTCCATGAATTGAGGTATGGTATGGACACTCCAGCACCTCAGAAGCTCAGCATCCCCTACTTCCTCCTGTAGTCCTTCATTGACTCCAACATGAAGGTTTAGGCAGGGAATTCAGAGCAGCTAGATCACCATGGGTTGATCAAAATCCTAGTGTAAGAAGCCCTCCATACATTCACACTCCCTATAGCATGAGAAGTCTTCTGAAACATGACAGCTGGGGATGACATAAAGGCCCTAACCTATGATCTCAATCCTATTGGTAGTGAGGATGAAGAGCATCAAGGGGGAG